>CAOLHI010004499.1:0-113141 GCA_948474755.1 Ctenosaura bakeri | reverse complement strand
AATCAATATAACTCTTCTGCATGTAGGAAAAAACACAGCAGCACCATTGTGGTTGGTTTGCATCAGAGTTTTTCCATTTTTATATTACACCAGTTTCACAATGATGTGAACCACGCTAAGAGCTGAACACATGTGGAACAAACTACAACAGAACGACATCAAAGTGATTTGACATGCAAATGTATTCGCGATGCAACAACACTACAGCGTTGTGTCTCCCTTGTGTGGAAAGGGCCTTAGTCTCCCAGATAACAGAGTATTGGAAGCCCTCTCTCCACTACTGATTCTTGCATCTTGAGATTTGGTAGTCTGTAGTAAAATCCTACCATAATATTGCATTTATTTATTTCTCCATTTATTTTTACTCAAATGATCTCCACTGGTCCACTCTGATCACTCTCATGGATTTCTGTACAACGGAATTTGTCTTTGACATATAATAGTGCTCCCCTTCATTTTCTGCCACATTTATTGTTTTTTAGTAGGTTATACACTTCAATTGTAATATTCCAATCATGGGAGCCATTTCTCTCTGTCATGCCTATAAAGTCATATTTACCTTCCTGCACTAGGACTTCAAGCTCATCTTGTTGGTTTCCCAAAGTCTGTGTATTTTGTATATAGACATCTGAAGCTTTGTTTGTTCTCACCTCTTAGTTTACTGTCAGTTTTTCTATGATCCGGTTGTTTCTTCTCTTCTAGAATCCAGATCCTTTTCTTTAGAGCTTGCCTTTAGACTGATGTTTGAACTATCAACTCCAACCTCCAACAATTTAGTTGAAAGCCTTCTTGTTCAGACTTACCATGCTACTACCAAAGATTTTCTTTTCAGTCATCTTGAGGTGTAGCCCATAGATAGCCAGCAGTCCTCTGTATAAGTAGTGATGACTTTTGCCTTTGGCCTGTTAACATGGTAGACTATCCCCATCTGGACAAAGTAGTCTTGTAAGGTACTGCTGTAACTTTCAGCAATAGTCTTGGTTTGGTCTGCACCAAAGGCTCATTGCCCTGTCTTGTTCTATCTCTGGGCCTTTCTGCACTACACTGTTATAGTATGATTATTCCACTTCCAACATCCTGTGGAATTCTGGGGTGTGTAGTTTACTGAGGCCAAAGAGCTCTCTGGCTGAGAATTCTAAGTGCCCCTTCCTAAACTGCAAACCCCAGTATTCTATAGGATCTTGAAAGTGGAATGATAGCACTATATAACAGTGTAGTACAGAAAGGCCCTCTGTCCAAATGAACTGCCCTGCTAAAGCCTGGAATGTGTCCACATTGCACAAATTATAATGCTTTGATACCATTTTAATGGCCATGGCTCTGTTCTATGGATTCCTGGGATTTGTAGTTTCATGAGGGACTTAGAAATTCCTACCAGAGCATTCCAGCGTAGTTTAAGCAAGTCGTTCAATCCGAGCGCACTTCATTCAACTTCATGGAAATGAACAGCATTAGAGGAGCTCTCTGTCAGTGAATTCTAAGTCCCTCACCAACAGACAAATTTCAGGATTCCTTAGGATGGACCCAGAGCAGTTAAAATGGAAAGGGTTATAATTGTGCAGCATGGATACTATATAGCAACAGAATGTGGTATGCATTACAAGAACAACCCACCTAGAATAAAGCAAATACAATCAACCATTGGCTATATCTTGAATATTTCACCACACCACCCTTCAATGCCAGTATATTTTTCTGGGTGGAGACAGAAAAGGAATGATTATATTGTATCTTTGGCTGCTGTCTTTGGTTTTCTTTGTAATGTCATAACTAGACTAAATAGTTCAGTTTTGTTTGTAATGTCAGAACTGTGCTAAATGTTTCACCCTTCTTTCTTTAAAGCTAAGGTAAAACCCAGTTCAAATGCAGCAGCTTGTCTGCCCTGCTTGTTACCCTGATGAATGACCTCTGAGAAGAATTTTGCACTGGAATGAGAGCTATTAGGACTTGTAAGCAGGATTTCATGCGCTGTGTTATGGCATCTGTGTTCCATTATAACTGAAGGGGAACTCCCTTGTGCTTTTTGGCTAGATTATTTAAGCCTCCTCCGTGTAATGAGTTATACCAGTTGGGCATCTGTCCCTTTAGCTGTAAAATTGTTTTCAAAATCAGCATGACGGTTTTGGGAAATGCTTAGTTTTCATATAGAGTTGGATTATTTTTATGGAGCAGAGGCCAACGTTGTTAGGTGGATTATATGCTTATTTTGCTTCGTGCCAGCCTGGTATAAAGTAGGGGCTTAGTTAAATGCTTGCTTTGATTTCTGGGGCACTGTTGTCTGAATGTAGACTGACAGTTCTGGGCTGAGATGTCTTTGAGTGTTGGGAGATATGTTCAAAAGGAGGCAGGGCACACC
Organism: Ctenosaura bakeri; assembly: GCA_948474755.1. Taxonomy (NCBI): domain Eukaryota; kingdom Metazoa; phylum Chordata; class Lepidosauria; order Squamata; family Iguanidae; genus Ctenosaura; species Ctenosaura bakeri. The sequence continues at coordinate 110,785 of CAOLHI010004499.1, read as the reverse complement.
AGAAGAAAATGCGCAGGTCTGGATTTAGGGGCATGTGATCATCGGACTAATGGCTGGCCTCATAGCTGCATCAAGAAAATAACTCTGCATTTTTTGAAAGGGCAGCCAATTGTTAATCATTTAACACATGCTTGTTGTTCACTGCTCATTAATATTTATTTAAGTTATAAGTGAAGGTCTGCGGATTAGTATTAGTTTGAAGCTGTTAACTGTCATCAAGTCAATTTTGCCTTATGGCAAGACTTCCAGGTAACCCTGCCATCAACTGCCTTGGTCAGGTCTTGCGAGCTCAGGGCTGTGGCTTCCTTAATCAGATCCATCTACCTGTAGTGCAGTCTTCCTTTTTTCCTGCGGGCTTCCACCTCACCAAACATTGCTACTACTCTAATTTTAAGGAGGGTGGGAGATGAACTTGTGGCCATATGTCAAAATAACTTGCATCTGGGCTTCAGCATATGTGTGTCTGCACTTGTATTTGTTTGCTCCAGCTCAGGACATGACCTACTCTTGGACTTTAACACGTGTCTACACATGTACACATTTGCTGTTCTTTCTCAGGGCTTGTCACAGCTTGGGTGGACCCTGGCAGGGAGGCAGGGTTGTGCTAATTCTATAGTGCCCCTGTCATGTCTACTTACCTCTTCATTGAAACAAATAATACAAACAGTTCGTATGGCACAGATACATAGCAGGTTTACAGATGCACCGTGCCAAACATATCAGCTAGTTTACATGACAAGCCTGAGTTTAGCCGGCATGAAGTCTAGTGAGGGGGATAGCAAGATCATTTTCACAGCAGGGGTAGGTGAGTTTAGTCATGAGTCACTCTAAAAAGGTTTCTGTGGGGAAAAAGATTTAATGATTTGAACTTTTAATAAAGTTTAATGGACTGTGATTTCTCTGTAAACATACAGAGAAACTGTCCATTGGAAATTCTTTCAAAGATGTTCCTTTCAAAATCCAAGATTACTAAATTTGCTTTCCTCTGATAAAGCATTGAATGCCTGTATGATGTTAGTGCATAAGTCAAAGGTGAGAATGAATTTTCACACACAGCTATAGATTAAGCATAGGTAAGTCCTGAAGCATACAAAGTGTGCATGTATGGAAAAGCTTCCTACACGTATAACTTTTGAGTAAGCTCATAAAGTATTAAGATTCTCTCATAGCCTTATTTTATGCAATATACTATTTGTAAAATTCTCAGCTTAAGTAATTGCAATGCTAGAAATTTGGGGACTGAAGGAAAGTTTAATTTATGGGACAGAATTCTTATTTGGGGGGTGGGGAGTGCCCTCTTCCTCTCCATCACTACCCCCCAAAGTCTAGCTCTGTTCCTGACACAGACCAAGTGTGGCTTAAGATGGTTGATGCTCTGCAGCACTACCCAGACCAGGGCCTCTTCTGGACAAGTGTGCCAGCTCTGCTGCTGGAGTGTTGGCTTTATGTCCTGGTAGTGAGCAAATCAAACAAACAAGCAAGCCAAATGCATGCACATTCCAATGGTGGCATGCCATCCCAAAGGATTTTTCATGTTTTAAAACGAAGTTTGTATTTTTATGAGAAAGAAGTATTTTGCACAGATATTTTTATTTTTCAAAAACATTTCATGATTTCCAACATCTACTACATAGCACGAACACACAAAGGTGTCCTAACCTGAGTAAGACCTTTAGTTTGTCAGAAGTGACAAAAGTGCAAATCAGCTTGCATTGAAGATGGATGTTCTGTCTGGGGAGATAAAAAGAGAGAGAGAGAGGTCCTCAGATTTCCTAGACTTCTAAAACCAATGCTTACCAGTCCAGTATGATACATTTCTGTCTCCAGTCCTAGACTGATACATTTATGACTGTTGATGTTACTTTCTCTTTTTCTTTGCATGCTCTTGAATCTCTCTCCTCGCTTTCTTCTGGAGAGATTGGTGAAGGGAGGCATGTTCCTCCTAAATCTTTACTTTAGTCAGAACTAGGATCTTATAATCTTTCCTATTGCAGTCGTAGAAGGGGTGGTCAATCTCCCCCAGTGACCTGGCAAAATTGGATTGGGAAGATTCCTATGCAGTTGAGCATCCTCAGGAATAATCAATTCGAAGTGTACTTACTGATCTACCACTAAGAAATATTAAGACAGCAATTGTCATTGAGCTCTCTCAGAAGTAATAATGGATGCCTGTGCACTTGAGAGTAAACTACACTGAAAACATGGAGGGTACTTCTAAATGTACATTATGCTTGTAAGGATTTTTAAGGACATTTCAACAATAATGGATGAGGAGAGTAATAAGCCCTTCCCCTACAGGTAGCTGCTGCAAGTAGGCAAAATTAATAGCAAGTTGCCTGCCAGTGTTAAGCTGACTCCACTTAAAAACACATAACCTCCAACATTTCACAGATGAAAACTGGGACACATATGGCCAAGAAATATTAGAATGTGGTCAAAAATCTATTAATGAGGAAGAACACACCAGCTAGGAGAGGCTGCAGCAAGATTCTGCTCCCTCTCTTTCTCTCCCCTCCCCTGAGTTAACTGAGTACAAATTATGTTTGCATTTGATCTTAGGCCCTTTCTGCAACTTACCTGCGTCCGGCACGGTCACACGGTGATCACGCGAGCAGCCTCTTCTGTGAGGCTCTCGCATCCCCGCTGCTTCCGCTCTGCAGGAGTTGCTGGCCGGCTGGTATTTTCCCAGGCTGTGCTGGGGGAGGAAGCATGAGGTCCATGGCTCTGGAGGCTCTGCACGTACGGTAAGTGCGTGTGGGGCCCCGGAACGATGCACGATCGTGCACCATTTTCGGCTAAAAGCCGAAAATGATATAGTATGCGATCAGTGCCTGCTGGCCCCGGCAGCATCACGCAATTGTGAGGATATCGTCTGAAATGCTCTTTGCAATTGCGCAACGCTCTGGAGGACCTTTTGCATGACAAATGCCATGTGAAAAAGGCCTTAGTTTACAGCAACTAAAGTAAGCTGAAGACAAAGGAAAGAAGTAGGAGGAAGAAAGAGAAACTGGAGTATTTTAAAACCTACTGAAAAAGTGGGATGACAGAAAATTAATCAGGTCTGTCACTGCCAAACGAGGACAATTGAAGGGTATGAAAAACAGTTCCTCTACCCCTGAAAGTATATTTTCTAAAGTGACTATTTTATATATTATATATTTTCTAAAGTTGTTTTCCTAAGTGAAGAGTTTAAGTGTGATTGCTTTCCAGGATAAAATGTGTTTTCTCCAAAGATCCTGATGTATTTCAAAGGGCTGTATCCTCTTACTGCAGCAGCAATTTCACCCAGCCCAATTCATCTATCCCAGTTTTGTTTATTCTGACTGCTAGTGACTTTCCAAAGTCTCAAGCAGAATTTTCTTTTTATCTCAGCTCTGTGTTCTGAAACACTGGTAACTGGGGGTGCTGGCAACCTTCTTTGTGAAAAACACATGCTTTTTCACTGAGTTATGGTCTGTTCCATAAACAGAGTGTAACTATATCCATATGTTGAAGTAAGTTGTATGTCACATCTACACACACGCCCACAATGGCAAGAATGCCCAAGCTTTAAACATTAGTTTTGGATTATATTTCCCAGAATTTCCCAGTCACTGGTCATGCTGACCTGGGAATTCTCTGAGTGATGGTCCTAAGAAATCACTTTTCCCAAATGGTGGTTCTGAGAATTGTCAGTATGATAAACACAGAGATTGTAAATTGTGATCCAGTACTCAGTCCCTACTAGAGACTTTTGGTCGCCATTTACGCACTGGCCTGTTATAGCGCGATGATTCCACTTTCAACATCCTCTGGAATCCTGGGGTTTGCAGTTTTGGGAGGGACTTTTGAGGCCCCTCCTGAAACTGCAAACCCCAGGATTCCAGAGGATGCTGAAAGTGGAATCATTGCGCTATAACAGGCTAGTGCAGAACTGGCCTTAATCTTCAGAATAAAATGTCATGGTTCTCTATTTCATTTCCAACCCAACTTAGACTTTCTCTTTAGTTAAGAGCTGAAATGCAGATTACTGAGCTGCATCAAATGAAATAACATGGATGAACGTCCAGGGGTTTAGATCATAAAACTGCTGCTGAGATGCAAATTAAATCTAGATAAGCTTCTATCAGTACTGCAGCTGTACCATAGCTTCTCACCACCCGTATCAGTTCCCATGGGGAGCATCATGTAGAAACCCTGGTAACAGTTCCTGACATTCATGCTCAACGTAGGTCAAAATAATATATTCCTACATTTTTTGTTTGACTTAATAATTATTAACCGCACTCTGGGTTGGGAAAAAACAAATGTTAACTAATAACCTTGATCTTCTTACGCAAACATTTATACAATACCTCTTTCGTAATGTTATGATTAAACATTTATTTGCTTGGGAAATGATGTACCTAATCCATCCCTGTTACCTCTTTAGAAAGAGTGGAGTTGTTGTGTCCTTACACACAGAGACACATATATGTGTGTGCGCGCGCGTGCGTGTGTATGCATGTGTGACAGTGAATTGCCATGTTGGTAAACTGTTTATAGAAACTTTATTTATAAAGATGGTCAAATTCTTTATTCATGGGGCCACTCTAGGGCATATTCTCAGACCACAGTTATCTTGGTCTCTTTCACACTACAAAATTATATCATTTGACCACTTCAACTACATCCCAGATAATCCTAGGATTTGTAATTTGGTGGGGTACTAGAGTGCTACAGCACAGAATGCTATGGATTGCATCAAATTACAAATCCCTGGATTCAGTAGGATGGAGCCATGATAATTAAAGTTGCATCAAAGTGCTATAACTATGGGCCTTTTCGTAAGCAGTTTCTTATGCAAGAGGGCCCCTTGAGCGTCGTGTAAATGGGAGGAGCGGCCCATACGACGCACTCCCATTTACGCAATGCTCTAGAGCCTAAAGCAGACCGCGCACACACCTTTTCATTTTTGGCTTCAAGCTGAAAATGCTGCGTGGTCACGCAAGGCTCCCGGGGCCCTCGCGCACTTACCTGCCCTGTGGTGCGTCGGACGAGCGGGCCAGTCGCGCTTCCTCCTCGAGTGCAGCCTACAGCTCCCAGGCTGCACTGTGGAAGGAAGGAAGGGGCGCTCGCGCGACGGTCGCACGACCAGGAAGCCAGCTGTGGGAGAACGGAGGAGCAATGCGAGTGCCTCATGCACGAGGCTGCTTGCGCAAATGGCACCCCCCACCTCCGCGAGCAGGTAACCTGCGGAAAGGGTCTGAGTCATGTGAAAGAGACTTGCTACTGAACAAGAAGTCATGATGGATAAGATCAGTGCCAACTACTAGTAGGGTCTTCACAGTTACAGAGAACATGCAGCTGGCCATTTTAAAGTTATGGACAGCAGATGGAGATGTCAGGGGCACGGGCCGGGCTGAGCCTGCCGGTGCCCCTGAGGCCGCCTTGGAGGCGGCGGCGGACGCGGCGGAGGCCCCAGAGGATGCCGTGGAGGAGGCCACCACCTCCGGGGCCTGCTCGGGCGCCGCGGAGGCTGCCACGGCCGATGGGCCTTGCCCGGAGGCCGCAGAGGCCACCGGGCCTGGCGCTACTTACCAGGAGGCCGCAGGATTGGGTCCCTCGCCGTCGGGCGTGGGGGCGGAGGCCAGCTCACAGGGGAGGGCGGGTTCCAGGCCTGCTCCCGGGGCTCCGCCCACCCGCGGCCCCGATCCGCAGGAGGTCGAAGCCTCCGCCTCTCCCGCCCGCGGTCCCGATCCGCGGAAGGCTGAGGCCTCCGCCCGCAGCCCCGATCCGGAGGAGGCTGACGTCTCCGCCTCGCCTCTTCCTTTCCAACAGCAACGACAGGCCAAGGAGGCCGTCCGCCGGTCCCGGCGGCTGTTGGAGAGGAGGCAATGGGCGGAGAGCTCCCAGCTGTGAGGCACAGCACAGCTGCAAGCCCTCAGCTGCGCAGCCGCGCTGGATTGGCCGACGCCAGGCTCAGAGAGCTACTTGAGGCAGGCGCCAGGCAGGGAGGGGCACGGAGCAACAACCGTCGGTTTACTGTGGTCCTGCTGTCCGTGCCTTGTTCCTGACCGTGCCTGTGTCCAGCCTCTCTGCCTGCCTTGGTGAAGTAACTAGCCTTTTGTTCCTTTGCAGCCTTTTATTTCCTGGGTGACGCAACCCTTTATTTCTGTTACGACTGTGTTAAAGCTCTGCCTGCGTTAAGGACAGTTTGCTGTACTTTTTGGTTGCTGGCTGCATTAAAGCTCTGCTCCTCCACCCGGCTCCCCTGCCTCTGCCTGTCCACCGCCCGGCACTGACAGGAGAAAAGTTGTATATAGATCTGTTAGGAGTTAGCGTTTCCCAGGGTGTTAGCCCTTTGAGGAAACTCTATGAAAGCTAAAGCTGTGAAGAATTAGCCTTCTTTTAGCAAAGTTGCAGAAAAAGCATGTCCCAATCTCTGTGTGGCTTCCCTGAACTGAGACTGACTTGGAAAGCAAAACAAGGCAGGTAGGTTCAAGTTCCAAACTTAAAAGATTTACTAATAAACTTTACAATTACATATGCATTGGAGAAACTAGATCCTAACTAACTAACAAAAGGATTTGGGAAGATAGTAGCTTCATTCTTAACTCACCAACTTTTTGGTGGAGAGGTTAGCATAGCAGAAAGGAGGTGCTAGAAGCAAGATTACAAAAATGAGGAAAAGAGAGAGGTGTGGTCTTCTGTGTAAGGCCAATTACTGACTCCAGGGTGTATCCTGAGTCACATGTCTGGATACCATAGCCAATTGTTTTAAATAACTCAGAGCAACAGTTGAGATTTTAGGTGAGAGGCCAGAGGGCTTTTACATGCAAAAGAAAATCAACCCTATGCTAGCTAAGACCCATTTGTCTTAGAACAAGGGGGAGGGGAAAGAGAACACCAGAATTTTCCAACAAGATCAAATGAACTTCTAAAAAAAACCTCCCCAAATATCACTTAAAAAAAAAAAGGAAAAATTTGATATGCCAGGGCAGCTACATTGCTTATCTACATTTCTGCTTCATTTGCTGTAAGGTTGGACTGAGGATTTGATTTGGTTTGATATTAAAAGCTACAGAAAAGCGAGTAAGGCTGAGTCTTTCCTCTTAGATCTTACTTGGCTGTGAATACTTTTTCATGTAAAAAATAGATTTCCACCTCCCAACTGTATATCTGTATGAAGCATATCTAAGAAAATTAATTCAGCTACATTATATTTTATTGTTTGGTCTCATAGGGGTGTTATGAGTGTAATCACATGTCAGTACTGTGTATGTTTCAGTGGAAAGCTAAAGAAACCCCTGCTCCTAAGATTTTTGAGGATACACTTTCTTTAGAAACTGACCTTTCTCAAAGTACACAATGCCTTTGTAGAGTTTAGGTTCTAAATAATATCAGTATCTTTAAAAAGGAGGTACGTAGGCATCCAGCAGCAAGAAAAAAAGATGCTCCTTTTCACGAAATTGCATTGGAGCGATAATTCACTATTTATGACTCTGTCCATCATATGCCAACTCAAAGGGGGAACATTTTGTGATAGTAAGTACATAACACACCTCAAGATGTTGTTACAAAGGTATTATTAAATGGTCAGTGTTATATTTTCTGGTAGCATTATTTACCACAGCAGCTAGGAAATTACGTGTACCCTTTAAATAATTTTTGTTAAAGATTTTAATAGAGTTAAATTTTACATGGAGAAGGATTTATTTCACAATAACATTACACTGCGGAAGGCATCAAGATAGCCTTATGCAAAGAGGCCTTGAAAAACAAAAAGAGCCTCAGAAACCAAGGAGGGAAGGAAGGCAGCCCTAAGCAAAGCAAAGTGGACTTGAACAACAAGAAGAACCTCAGAAATCAAGGATGGAAAGAAAATCCTAAGCAATGAGAAAGCCTTGAATAACAAGAAGGGACTAAGAAACCAAGGATGGAAACAAGAAAGTTCTTAGCAATGAAAAGGCCTTGAACAACAAGAGGACATCCAAAACAATTTAGTAAACGTCATGACTGAAGAAGCAAATCCTGAGATGTCTTCAGGAGTTGTATGCTATATCTTTATTTTTTGTGAGTTATTTGAGCAGCTTTGCCATGAAGCAAACTAAAATCTTTATTTTGTTTTTTTAAATGATGCTATTCATCTGAGCGCCACAGAAATATGATAGAAAGATAACCACAAGCATGGGCAGCTGCCATCTGGCTGTATTTTTTGCCTTAAAAGCCGAAGCTTAATATGAATTACAGCCTTTTCTTTTTGGCATGAGACACCCAGTTTACAGTTCAAAATTATGTTTTGTCTATCTATAACCAAAGCCGTGCAGAATACTATTTAAAATGAGAACCAATTGCAACAATGTTAGAGGCCTCTAAAAATGAATGGCAGTCCTGTTGAATAATGATAACATTTTAAAGAATCCATTTTAATCTTTGTAGTGTATTCTTTATTTGCACTTGATCTATTAGTTGCTTAAAATAGAAGGTGTGTCGTGATAAGTATGGAGTTATGAATAGCAATAATTAAAAAAAAGAGATGCTAGAACGGTTGTCACTTCTCAGCACCAGAGCTGAGTAAGAACAAAACCCATTTTCTCTGTAGATGAATTCATTCCACAATATTTTAATAATTACCTGTGAACCTATCAGAGTCTTAAAGTGGGTAAGTTCTCATCTGTCATATTTTGTGGGCAAAACTGCCTTAGAATCCAGAAAAACTTACATTATCACAGTTACGGTGTTTGCTGGTGTATAAGACTCACTTTTCCCCCTGAAAAATATTGTTTGAAAATGGAGTGTGTCTTGTACACCAGTTTGTCTTAAGTGCTGGCAGGTAGTATTTGCCAGTGTATAAATGGGTTGCGTCTTATATGCTGGTGCATCTTATATGCCAACAAATATGATATATGTATACACATTGTATAAAAAGAATGACCTCTACTACGGGGTTTTATAGAGGCCCTTTCCGCACCTTACCGTCTTCCGGCGCTGGGGTGCAGGGATCACGCAAGCAGCCTCCGGTGAGAGGCTCTTGCGTCCGGGGTCCTTCGGCTCCGCACAAGTTGCCTGCTCGAGCAAGAGCCCCGCCTCTTCCTTCCGCAGCGCAGCCTGGGAATTTCCCAGACTGCACTGGGGTAGGAAGCGCGACCAGCGTGGCTCCAGAGGCTCCGCACGCCAGGTAAGTGCATGCGGGGCCCGGGAGCAATGTGCAATCATGCATCATTTTCAGCTTGTGGCTGAAAATAAAAAGGTGCACAATCGGTGCGTGCCGGCCCCTGGAGCATCGCATGATTGTGAGTGTGTCATGCAGATTGCTCTTCACAATCGTGTGACGCTTCAGGCTTTCTTTCGCATGGAAAATGCCGTTCAAAAAGGGCCAGAGTCATAGGGCTTTTCCATACCTTAACTTTTAACACTGCTGGGTTGGGGTTTTCACATGAGAAGGCTTGGCAGGAACGCTCTCGCAAGCCTCCTGCTTCAGCTCTGCAGCTCCTTCCTGCTCGTGCGAGCGCCCCTTCCTTCCTTCCGCAGTACAGCCTGGCAGTTGTAGACTGCGCTGGGGCAGGAAGCATGACCAGCGCGACTCAGGAGGCTTCACATGGCAGGTGAGTACGCATCAGACCCCTGAGCGATGTGTAAGCACGGAGCATTTTCGGCTTGAAGCCAAAAATGAAAAAAATCCATGTGTGCTTCGCGTCAGGCTCTTGAGCGTCACATAAATGTGAGTGCGTCATGAAGACCGCTCCTCACATTTATGCAATGCTCAAGGGGCCCTCTCGCTTCCAAAACACCATGCGAAAAGGGCCATAGCTGAATGCATGTGGCTAATGGCCTTCAATGGTTTTTGAGATACACAGTACCAGAATATGGTATCCTTAACTGCCTGGGCAAAGGTTGAATTCCACAATATGTGTTTCATGTCAGAAAAGAAACATGATTCCACTATGACTGAATCCTGTGGAATCCTGCAGTGAGGCACTAGAGCTCTCTGCCGAATACTTCCAAATTGTTGTTGTTGTTGTTATGTGCCTCCAAGGTGTTTCTGACTTATAGCAACCTTAGCCTTTCCTAAAACAGCAATATCACACTCTTTGCAAATCCTAGTAATATGAAGGTGTTACTTCGGCCCAGGCCTACCCGGTGATAGCATTAGATATCATTTTTGATATCAAATCATTCGGCCTTCCTCTGCCACCCTGTTCCACGTGCTTGCGAGGCCTCCGGACAAGCATGTACACAGGTGCGGCCGGTAAGTGTTGGACATTCCATTCTCCACCTAGGGAGGCAGAACAGAGCCACTCCGTTGCTTCAGGGACCTCCCTGCAAACACCCCTTGCTTAAGCGCGACTCTAAACAAAGACACCCGGCCTCGAGCCGACAGTCTGACAATGCCAAGCTATTTGCATACTGGCTATACTATTATTAAAACCTGCGCTAAGCCCATCATGTTAAACTTGACCTTTGCCAAAGCTTTTGTCCCGCTCCAAACTCGCATTGTTCTCACCAAGCATGGCATGGCCTGCAGTCACAATTCACCCTATAAAAACTCCCCGATTCCGAGACCACCTCGGATCACTCCTGAGGTTCATCCAGCCTTGCTGCTGTTTTTGTCCAGTGAGCTCCCCTCGGCCTCCATGCTGAATTTCTTCCCGACCATCTTCCGTTTCTCCAGGATTATGAGAAAAGGTGTCGTATCACCCATTTCCCCCAAAACTCCCATTTCTAATTCCTTAAGTTAGCTGTGTGTGTTTGTGGTGTCTTCACTGCTTGTCATCCTTTAATATAGATATCATTTTGCTATTTTAAAACTGTCTGACTGCTTAACTGACCTGACCCCGTAGACACTGGGTTACAAGATCCCTGCTAAGTTACCCTGCCTCTTGCTAGCTTAAGAGAGTACTCCAGTTAATTCCCCCCAGCTTTGTGTTTGTGTTTGGTTATTTGGGCGCCCCTCCTGGGACCCCCAGAGAACAGGGTAACAGAGGGACATTTCATTTGGGTGACTGAATTCTCACAGGGAGAATATCCTCAATTCTCACCCTCTCCATAGCCACACCCCTGCAAGTAACATTCTTCAGCCTCATTTTCTTATCTTCTTTTCTGTTTGTGAAGTGCTCACAAGCAGTCCTAAGAAAGTCTGTTTTTGTGATTTTTAATAATCCTGTCAATGCAGGATAGAAAAAGAAAAGGAACCATTTTAAATACAAAAATGCATTCTAATCAGTTCAGGTTCTCTCACTTTGCAGATATGGGAGTGAAAACACAGTTTAGCTGTTGCTTGTAAAAATGGACTGTAATTTCAGCATCAGGGCTGACCGAATTTCTGTTCGCCTTCACACATCACTCTCCCACTCTCCAAATGTCTGTGTTGCTTTTTTTAGTTTTGCTTTCACGAAAGTTCAGAGCAGTTAGCTAGCAATTTATTCTATTAATTTCCTTGTGCATTTCAGCAGCTGCTTTAAAACTGATCCCATCCTAACTTTTCAGGGCCTGAACTGAGAGGAAAATAGATCAATTAATTAAAACGTTCTTTGTTTGAAGGCAAAATAGTATCTAACCGGCTGTTTGTCCTCTTTTTGAAGACAAGATGGACAAACTACAAGTGTTTCCTTAGTACAGTCAGATTATCCTGAACAAAGGGCACTCCAAGACATATTCCAGCCTGGAGCAAAGCAGCAAATGCCCCCCTGCCCTGGTCTATACTCTCTGTGTCGAGATGGTTTAAGTATCAGACTAGGGCCATTTCCGCATGAGACTTATAGCGCTTTGATTCCACTTTCAACATCCTATGGAATCCTGGGGTTTGCAGTTTCAGGAGGGACCGGCCAGCCCCTCCTGAAACTGCAAACCCCAGGATTCCATAGGATGTTGAAAGTGGAATCAAAGTGCTATAACAGTCTCATGCAGAAATGGCCTAGGACTCTAGGAGACCAGGGCTTGAAACCCACTGGGTGACCTTGAGCAAGTCATATTCTCTCAGTCTTAGAGGAAGGCAATAGTAAACCTCCTTTGAACAAATATTGCTGAGAAAACCCCATGATAGGTTCACCTTAGGCATTCTATAAGTCAGAAATAACTTGGAAGGCACACAGCAAACAAGGATAGTAACAAATAAGTTACTTCACAATTTCTGCACAACATTGCTGCCCCATGATAAGAACACATTGCTGGCGATCTGCAAGTCATGCTTTTGCACAATACCATTGCGGTCCTACTGCAAATCCACCCCTACCTGATATTTTGCTACAGAAAAAATCTGGTAATGGTCTCTGATCACGGAACACTCCTGTTGCTGGTGGCTGTACAGAAAGGGAGGAAGCACGATTTAAGTACTTACTTCCCCAGTGTAGCACAGGAAGTGGCTGGCTGCAGGATGAAGGTCCATGTCACTCGTGCTACCCTTCCGGAGGCAATCGGCCAAGTGCAGAGGGGAGCATTTGTGTTGCCTTCCCATCCTGGCAGTGGCAGTGCTGGGATTGTAGCAAGATGATGATGGAGACAGGTAAGGTGAGGAAATGGCTTTAGTCTCACAAATGCTTCTTCACCTAGATGAAAGTAAAAATGCAATAATAATAAATTAACTAGTAAGATGCTGCTCTTTCATGACACCCTAAATCACTCTCCCTGACAGTAGGTCTGGGCTGCCTTGACTAGTATCAGACAGGAACACCTTTTCTACACTTGGACCTTCACTGGAATTTTCCATGTGGCCTAGCGAAGAGCAAAAGAATATCATTGTAATCAATAAGTGAGATTATTCAGTAGGTAAATGGGAGCAGGGGGCTCACCTTTTAGCTAATATTGCCCTAAAGGAAACACATAATTTACCTCAGGGTCATTGGTGCTGTTTTGTTCTATGAAACTTCATTTAAGTGAGGATCACAGGGACTTTAACCTCCAGATCTTAGGGGATTACAGGAGTTGTAGTCTACATCTGGAAGGCCACATCTCCCACTTCTCTGATTTAAATTAATCCCAACTTGGACCTAGTTTGAACATAGCAACAACCTGCAGTTACCCTGTTTGCTGGCATACAAGACTCATTTCCCCCCCTAAAAACTACTGTTTGAAAATGCAGTGCGTCTTATACACCAGTGTGTCTTATACACCACAAAATAGTATTTGCTGATGTATAAATGGAGTGCTTCTTATACACCAGTGTGTCTTATATACCAGCAAATATGGTAGTTCAAACCAGGAAGTTAGTGCTTCCAGCTGCAACCTTGCAATCCTGTTTTAAAACTGATTAAACAGATTTCTTTCCCTATCCAATTTGGCAAACATGTCTTGGAGAGGCCAGTGTAAAATTTAAATTTAGAAATTGGAATTTAGAATTAGAAATTTTAAAAAAAAAGTTGTACTGATAATGCCAATGCCATAAGACTCAGTTAGTTACAGTTGTAGTTATCATTTTAGAAAAGTAACTTCCCATTTCTCAACTAACTAACTTTGGCTTTTTAAATGAAAACTTAAATGAATTCTGCAAGCAACAAGACTGTGGTACAAAACACAGCTAAGCAATTTAAAACAACTCTAAAAACAAACACACACACATGCAGGCAAATTAGAATAAAGAGCAAATTATCCATGGGATTAAGAAAAGATTATACCATATCCAGGCCTACCCCTCCACCCCCGTACCACATTTGCAGATATTTACTTTCAAGCTCTGAATAAAAGTAGAGCAGGTTATAACTTAAGGCACCCAGCTTCATGACAATAAACAGTTCCTACAGAAATATTCTGTGGTGTATTTTTAATTTATTCAGGATATTTTGAATTTGGCCTTGCTGTAAGCCATTAATCTCTCCCCCCATCCTCATTTAAATCTTTATAGTTTAATAAGGTCTAATGGGACTTGTTAGGTAGGGCCCTTTTTATTTTTTGCTCACACATGTGGCAGATTGCTCTCCCTTGCAAAGCTTTGTGGTTATGAACTCTACAAGGAAATTCAGGAAATGCTCATCCATGGTTTCATAAAGTAAGGCATTCTAATGAGCCACCCCGTTCTCTCTCTTTAAAGACAAACCAAATGAAAGGATGAATCCTTTCCCAAACAAAGTCTGCCGCAGATTACCAATCAGTAGGGAATCCATTATATTCAACACAGAGGTTTGACATGAGATGGCTGGGGGCGGGGGGAAGACAAGATGTAGTTCTCCAAATGTGGTTGGACTGCAACTCAGATCAGCTTTAGTCAACATAAGCTGTAATGAGGGAGGCTGGAAATTATAGTTCAACAACCCATGAGGGCCCTGACACAAGAAGAAAAGAAAGATCATGTGAGACCAAGCCCACAGTTTTCCAAAGCCAGCATTCTGCTTACATAGCAGCCAATCAGTTTCCTATGTGAAGACCACAAGCAGGACACGAGTGCAATAGTACGTTCCCATCAACTGATGGAGAGAGAATCATAGAATTGGAAGGGACCCCAAAAACTACTGAGTCTAATACCCTGCCCAGTGCAAGAATTTTGGTTAATCCTCCCCAGCAGGTAGCTGTCCAGCTTCTTCTTTTTCAGGATGCCCAGAGAAGGAAACCCTGCCACTTCTCTAGATTGTCAGTTCCATTGCTGAGCCGTTCTTGTCATCTTTTTAAATTTTTAAATTTTGACTTTCTCCTTGATTTTAGTGTGCAACTACATTGGCATTTTCAGCTGTTTCATTTTTTTTTCCTGACATGGGATTGTTTATGATTGTGCCTTTTACAACTCTTTCATGAACAACCACTTTTGGTGAGTGGCATTTTCTTTTAGCAACACTAAAGTAGTCAACCCAGTATTTTCCTGAGGTGGTAAAATCAACTTCCCTGAAATTCAAGGTCCATGTTTGAGTATACTCTTCTTTGACCTGTCTCACAATTGTGAATTCTAGCATTTCATGGTCACTACTCACTAGATTACTTTGGTTCCAGTGACCAACTCCTCTCTGTTAGTAAGGATGAAGTCCTGGATTACTGATCCCATTGTTCCTTCCTCTACCCTTTGAAATAAGATATTGTCTGAAAGACCCATTAAGAATTTGTTGGCGAGTCTATGCTTGGCAGAGTTAGGCCCTTTTCACACGCAGTTTCTTTTGTGAGAGGGCCCCTTGACGTACGACACACTCCCATTTACGCGACGCTCATGAGCCTAAAGCGGGCCGCTCACGGATTTTTTATTTTCGGCTCTAAGCCGAAAATACTGCGTGGTAGCACAATGCTCCCGGGGCCTGGCGCACTTACCTGCCCTGCAGTGCATCGGGCGAGCTGGGCCAGTTGCGCTTCCTCCCCCAGCGCAGCCTACAGCTCCCAGGCTGCAGTGCAGAAGGAAGGGGCGGGGCATTCGTGCGACGGTCGCGTGACCGGCAACCCAGCTGTGGGAGAACGGAGGAGCAATGCAAGTGCCTCGTGCAAGAGGCTGCTTGCGCGAATGGCACCCCCCACCTCCACAAGCAGGTAACGTGCGGAAAGGGCTTTAGTCTGCTTAATTGAAGTCTCCCATAACTACTAACTCTTTCATCTTTGGAATTTCTGAGATTTGGTTCATAAAAGCATCATCCAGTACTTTTTTGGGAGTTGGTGGCTTGTAGTAGACTTCTACTGCAACTTTGCTTTTATTTCTTTTTCCATTTATTTTTTACCCAAATGCTCTCAGCTGGCCCACTCTGATAACTTTCATGGATTTCTGTACAAGTGAATTTGTAGACATATAATGCTATTCCCCCCACTTTTCTGCCACATCTGTTCTTTTTTGAACAGGGTATATTTTTCAATTGTTATATTCCAATCACGTCAGTCATTCCACCAGATATCTATTATATTTACAAAGTCATAGTTCCTGTACTAAGACTTTGGCACTATCTGCCCTACGCTGTTACAGTGCTATTATTCCACTTTCAACATCCTATGGAATCCCAGGATTTGCAGTTTAGGGAGGGGCATTCAGAATTCTCAACCACAGAGCTCTTTGGCCTCAGTAAACTACAAATCTCAGAATTCCATAGGATGTTGAAAGTGGAATAATAGCACTATAACAGTATAGGGCAGAAATGGCCTTCAAGTCATCTTATTTATTTCACAAACTCTGTGCATTGATGTATAGATATCTAAGGCCATTTCCGCACTAGCCTGTTATGGAGTGATGATTCCACTTTCAACATCCTATGGAATCCTGGAGTTTGCAGTTTAGGGAGGGGCCAACTGGCCCCTCCCTAAACTGCAAACCCCAGGATTTCATAAGATGGTGAAAGTGGAATCATCGCGCTATAACAGTGCAGAAATGGCCTAAAGCCTTCTATTAATTTACTGTGAGTTTTACTGAGAATCCCATTCTCTCCTTCAGCTTCTCCTCTAGAATTCACATCCTTATGTTTACAGCTTGCTTTTATACTGATGTTTGAATGATCATTTCCAATGTCCCAAGGATTTAATCTAAATCCTTCTTGTTCAGACTTGCTAGATTAATATGTAAGACATTCTTTGCAGTCTTCATGAGGTGTAGTCCATCAGTAGCTAGTTGTCCTTTGTCTAAGTAGTGAAGGCTGTGCCTTTGCCATATTAACCATGTAGAATTACCTCAATCTGGACAAAATAGTACTGAAAAATGCAGGAATAGTCTTATATCTTTTGAACTGTAACATAACAATCTTGGTCTAGTAAACTATGGTTGTACCTGTGTCATACTTGTACATACCTTCGTCCTTCTCTCATATGTTGTAGTTCAACATTTTTGAACTTTTACACCAGGAAACTGGTTTAATATCTGTTTATAAACCAAAGTATGAAAACTGGAAGGCCACAGGGAAAATCTTATATACAGTTTTTTGTTTTTAATTTCAAAGAAAGAGCATGGGCCTAAGAATCAACTACTTCAAAACAGTAACAGACCAGAAATAGCCTGATCTGTTCATCTCTAGCATGAAATCTACTTGCTGTTATGAAAGCAGTTGGATCCTCTACAGTACTGCACAGACATAACAGAACTTAATGCTCACAATATCCATAGGGCACATAGAGAAGGAGTTCAACTAGACTGAAATAACTGGATGTCTGGCAAATTGCATACAGCCGCATAGTATATTTTGTATATAGGCAGTTAGTTGATTCCAGGACCTGCCTTTCATGGAATGTGAGATTCTGTTTCAGAGCATAAAAAAGATAATTTATGGATTATAAGTCCCAGGATTCTCCTAGCCACCTCTAATTAATTTTGGAGACCTCAGCACCTCGCTTCTCTCTATGCAGCAGCATGCCCATCACTACCTGTGCAGCATTTCAGAGGGCTGGAGAAGATGCCAAAGGGAAAAGCAGGTGGGAAGGTCATCCATTTACATGCATCTAAGGCCATTTCTGCATGACATTGCTATCCCGTGATGGGGACACATTGCTGCCGGTCCATGGCCATTTCCACACGAGACTGTTATAGCACTTTGATTCCACTTTTAACATCCTATGGAATTCTGGGGTTTGCAGTTTTGGGAGGGGCCACCTGGTCCCTCCTGAAACTGCAAACCCCAGGATTCCATAGGATGTTGAAAGTGGAATCAAAGTGCTATAACAGTCTCATGCGGAAATGGCCCATGAGTTGTGCTTTCGCACAAAGTCATTGTGGTCCTGCTGCCAACGTATCCCTGTCGAGATCACTGGATATTCCATTACCGGAAAAAATCCAGTAATGGCCCCTGATCACATGACAATCTCATTGCCAGCGGCCATGTGGAAAGAAAGGAAGGAAGTGTGATTTAGGCATTTCCTTTCCCAGTGCTGGATGGGAAGTGGCTAGCTGCAATGCAGAAGGAAGATACATGTTGTTAATGTTACTCTTTTGCAGGCAGTCAGCCAGGTGAGAAGGGGAGCATTCAGATCACGCTCCCATCCCAGCAGCGGCAATGTCAGGATTGCAATGGGACAATAACAGAGACAGGTAAAGTGTGGAAATAGCCTAAGTCTGGATCTAGCCCACTGGATAAAGAGACAGAAAACAACATGGCATCTCTGCCTATAATAAGGGATGTCTGTGTTGTTGTATGAGTTTGCATGTATAGAAAATACTGCATTTGGGTAGATTTTTCAGTCTGGGGTAGGCCAGTGCCTTGAAACTGCAGTGCATTAGTAGAAACACCTGATAATTCTAAGTGGGAAGAATTCAGGGGTGCCATGAGTTCAGTTCAGGCAATGAATATGTTTCATTTTGGCACCAAGCATTCTCATAATCAAATTGTCTGAGGGTTGCTGTTCACAGCAGACATATAACATGAATAAATATTATTCATTTCCTTGCAGAGTATTATGTTGATGGTAATATTCTGCTTTAAACCTGATCATATATTTCCTTCTCTTATTATGCAAGCTCTCCAGGGTAACATAGAGCCATGAATTAAAGCAGGAGGCCTAATTAGATTCTATTGTGGTGACTAAATATTACTTGATCAGCCGCAAAGACAGAGAGAATGCAACTCTCCAACTTCCTTTGGCTGGCTCTATTAAATCAATGACTGTTTTACAGAGATGGGCATACCCTTATGCTTGCTATTTTTCAGAGTTAGCAGCTGAATGAAAAATTCTGTGCTCAGCATAGCCAAATTGAAAGGGAGTCTGCTGGGCAATTATAGTATTTGTGTACTGTTAATATATCCCTCTCCTTGTGTGCAAACCTATTACACATATTTGTCTGCGTTCGCATCCAGCTGGTTAAACAGTAAACAAAGTCTATGCTTTAAATAAAGTACAGGGTGCTACATACTGCGATCGAAAGTTTTGCAAGTATTTGGATAACTGCTTATGACATATCAGTGTTATTTGAACTCTGTTTCCATTGGCCTTTTGTGTTTTCATGCAGCAGATATGTAGAAGCGAGACATGGACTGAATGGTCGAGAGGTTCATGGCGTGATTAAAAACCGACTGGAAGTGGTGGTCAAAATCCACAGTGCAGTAACACTTTGCTTGATTGGGCTAACAAAAAGGCACAAAAATCTGCTGCAAGCCAGAGTTGCAAATCTTTGCTTGTCATGCATAGAAGCATGTATACTTTCAGTGATTTTCTTCCTTTTCCATCAAGAACATGAAGGTTTCTATGTGAACACTGTGCAAATAGTGTTTTCAAACACTATCCTTACTTTGGGACTCTGAGAAAATTTGATTGTACAAAAATGCAACTATTTCCTGTAAACAAAACAAAAAAATCTTTTTAATGTAGGAAACACATTTTCTTTGCATGAATCTTTTTTTTTTTAAACAATGTTTATTAACACAAATTTTCTGTATATAAGACTACAGTCACTCTTCCATATTTACTAGGGTTACAGGCACAGAACCCTTGTGAAACTGAAAAAAACATGAATAACTCTAGGTCCTCCCAAACCATATTTAACACACAAAAAGAGTATCATCACCATATTCAACCCACCATGGATTCCTTTGAGGCATCAGGGTTCCTTCATAAGGCAGAAGTGGGTGGCTGGTGGGGATTACTGCTACCTCCACTGCTGCCCCACACCATTTTTAATATGAATTTACAAGCCTCATTCGTAGTATCTCAGTCTCACGAGGCTTGCAGTCCCTATTAAAAATGGCATAGGGAGGCAGTAGAGCTGAGAGCAAATAGTCCGTGAATAATCAAATCCGCAAAAGTGAAACATGCAAACGTGGAGGGCTGACTGTACCTAAAAGGATTACAGCAGAAACATACCTAAAATATAACACAATAAAGACCTAACACAAAACCAACTAAAATGGGGGCACAAAGACAAAATACATCACACAAAATAAACTATGACTACAAATTTAGTTATTTCCCACTCTTCTTGAGATGGGAATAATAATGAATGTATTAATGCTTGTTTTAATCCATTCTAAATATCATATTAATACATGTTGCCATTCCCCTCTTTGATAAACCCATATTCATAACCTTATTCTACGCCTTCTATCTCTTGTTGTCTAAACAAATATACTGTTGACATCTACGTTTTATCCCACCATTTTCTTTTTAATAAAAGCCCACTGTTGCCACCCTTTCCCATGTTCTTTCTATCTACAACATCAGTAACTTTCAGTCTTTCTTAAACTTTTCCAGGTTTCTGTTTTTTATCATGAAAGTTAATTTGTCCATTTCTGCAAACTCTAAGATTTTTAATAGCCATTCTTCTCTCAATGGCTCCTTCCATTTCTCTGCCGGTATCAGTGAGTTTGTGCAATTTGCATAATTGGCTGCAACAAGGCAACATAAAAGACAACAAGATTTGCCACATATAGGCAGTGATGTCAACCAAAGTATGATAATATATGTCATTTTCTTTGTCAGTTTTCTGGTTTCTAAGGCTAAGTAATAGAACCACAACTTAACGGTTAACATGTTTCTCACTCAAGGTTAAGGTAATCAGATGAGATTTTTTAATTTAGTCACAGCGAACAAGATGTGGTAAATTATTCTTGTTAATATTCCAATCTCTGCACACCTGCTTATTCTATTAAGTTCTTCATCGGAAGCCTTGCTCCGTATACTTCCACGTTTTGAAGTGAAGTGATTTAACTAGTGAGCTGCCTCACATGTGCTTTGGCAGCTAAGTTGCTCTTGTCTCCTCTGTCATGTGCAAAGTGCTTTTTGGATGAAAAATGGCAGATTTGGGGTAGAAAATAATATGGAAACTGATTTTTTTTAAAGGCATGCTAATATGAAGCTACCTATACACACTCACACAGATAAAATGTATTTCATCCTTCTCTTTTTTTATTTGCATGTTTCATCATTATGCATCATTTTCAAAAGCAACACAGTTGTTTTCCACAGGCATATACATAAATATGTCTGTCAGATTTGAGGGCAAGGAATCCTTCATGCCCAGCCATAAACAATCTATGGAAACAAGACTGTCTGGCACTGGAAGAATGCCACCTTTCTGAAAGAGGAAAAATCCAGTTGCTAGTGGATTCTGTGGTAAATCTCACCTGCTTCTCTTGTGGTGATGACCAGTGTACAAATAAGCACACATAGGGGCAATCTTCATGCTTAGACTTCAAAGAACAGAGGGACATACTGATGTTTGAAGCATGACTAGCTGGTGTGACCATGTTCCCTGTTGTGCATTAAATGAACATGTGGAAAGTGAGCTGTCTGAAAAGGACTTTTTGTAACCCCTGAATCTTCTGTCACTCCTTTTGCCTCATGATGTGGCTCTGCTAAGCTTGCATTTTTATAGGCAAAAGTCAACTTCATCAATATTAGGAATCTACCGTGTCAGGAATCTAAGAACAGAGAGAGTGGAAAGCAGATTTTGCTTGAAAAACAGCACGGATGTGAATTGCATTGCCCTCAGGGAGCAACAGTGATTACTGGATATATGATATATATATTCCAGGTGTCCCCAAATGAAGAGGAAAATGATACTTTCTTTTGCAAACTTAACTAAAATTAATTTCTTAATCCTGTTTGAACAAGTGTGATTTTTATAATCTCAGTGTTTGTTCTGAATTGCATTTGGAGGAAAAAAAGGGAGAGGGAAGGTTGTCGTTCAGAGGCATTCAGTAGCAAAGTAGAAGGACAATATTTACTTTTCTGATTAGGTTAACAGCTATTCATTCAACATGCTTACCAAATCTAAGACGAATAACATGAAAGGAATGGGCAGTAGACAGAAACTCATTTGAGGTGTTTAAAGGAAGAGAAGGCTGTGTCTGGTTATGGCCATTTCCGCACTAGACTGTTATAGTGCTATAGCTGTTATAGCCAGCCGGCTCCTCCTTCAACTGCAAACTGCAGGATTCCATAGGATGTTGAGTGGAATAATAGCGCTATAACAGTCTAGTGCGGAAATGGTCTCAGATCTTCATTTTTGTTATGAAAGAAAATAAACAGGAACATCAGAGGCACACTAATGTAGTTTCTCTTCACCAAATAAATAAACAAAAACTTAGAGCTGCTACTGCAGAAACTTTGCAATTGTGTATTAAATATTTCAAAGGTTTAACAGGACATATAAAATGTTGCAATGTGGGATAGTCCTTGTGCAGGTTTCCATTCCACTCTCCTGGATTTCTTTTTTGGAACTTTAAATCAACAAGCCACCATATGATGAAAATCCTGCACTCTGTTCCACCTTGTATTTATGTGTGTGTGTTTCAAACCCACATCTATGGCTTACCCAACTAATTGAAAAACTCATTATCAAGCCCCAAAGCCTACCAGGTGTGCTTTCCCTGTATGGCATCTTTTATTAATATTCTTCAAAGGAAAATTCTTAAGTTTAGAAATATAAAACATTTGAATTATAGTATGTAAAACAGTCTGCAGCAGCCTTCATCAGGACGGTCATATCATTAAGCATTTTCCTTTTTCTCAGCTCCTTCATCTGCAAAAGTATTTTTTTATTTTTGTTTTTAAAATGTTTTTTTATTTTTGTTTAAAAAATTAAATTAAAAAACTTTGTTTTATTTGTTTCTAATGTAAGTATTAGAGTTTGTACACCCCCAAGGAGATCTCTGCAAATGCCAACATGTTTGATACAGGCCAAACATCTCATAATAATAAAAGGCTCTGAAATTGAATGGTATGAGGTGAGGTTAAAATGGTGGTTTGGTCCATAATATCTTGTGATGTAATGACTGGAATATTTTGCAGGTTGACACAGTACTGATTACATGAGAATAATCCCAAGCCTCACTATCTTTATAGAGATATTCTTTAAATGGCAGAGACATTCTTTAAATATTGTGAAGGCTGCCACAAAAAGGAAGTTATGGGCTAGTCCTCTGCTTCCTCAGAGGGCAGAACTAGGTCAAATGGTTTTAAGTTACAGGAGGGTAGCTTTTGACTGAACATTAGAAAGAAGTTCTTGACAGTGGGAGTGGTTCAAGCAATGGAACCACTTACCTAGAAAAGTGGTGTGGTCTCCTTCTCTGGATGTTTTCAAAAAGAGTCTGGACAACTACCTGCTGGAGATGCTCTAGCTGGAAATTCTGCATTGACCAAGTGATTAGACCTGAATGCCTGTAGGGCCTCTTGAAACTCTATGATTCTATGATTCTGTAAATATTTTTCTGTACTGATTTGAGGAAGATGAACAGATTCTAAGCATTTGTATTTCTACAGGTATCAGAACTGTTAGACCAGCCCTCCAGATGTATTGGTCTGCAACTCCATCATCTTCAACTGGTGGTGAAAGTGGCAGTCAAACATATCTGGAGAGTCTCATGGTAGGCAAGGCTTCCTAAAAATTCCTTCGCTTTCATCCAAATCAATAGCTTTTCCTTAAAAAAAAAACCTTTCAAGTGAAAATCTGAAGGTTCCTGTTCTTGTATTCTGTTCTTATCTCTAACAAACAGGATGACACCATCTTTATCATTGGAAACACCACCACAATTTTTATTCAGCCTTCCAGTTCTTCATTATTGTAAGAAGAAGAGAATTCTTTTGCCCTGTCTAGTAGCCTAAGAGAATGAATTCTTGTCTTGTTCTATGTTGTAGATTAGTTAGTGTCTTATAGGTGGAATGCAAAGTGTTGTTGCTGTAGCCCAAAGAAGCTCACTCACCAGTGGCTCTAAAAGTGAATGGTCATGGCCAAAGAAGAGTGTATATGCCTTCTATGCCTGCCCTCGCCACTTTTCTTGAGCTGCTGTTAGAAGAGGTGCTCACAAACTGACAATTAAAAGTACTTTCAAATGAGAAAAGCTGCCAGTGCACCGTCATCTAGTTCCTTGTTGCAATTTCCCCTTTGAAAATCTTTCATGCCTAACTGCTTGTTGAACTCTGGGGGATTTCACAGACCAGTGTTGCATGGCACCATTTTGTCAAGGTAGCTTATGAGAAAGTGTAATAATCAGGCATGTCAGCAGATGCAGCCAGGGGTATCAGAAGCACCTTGCACTCTGTTCCGCTTGAAAGATAATCAGAGGAATGAACTGCTGCCCGGGCATCTGGTGGTGTCCTTCCCCATCTGAAGGACATAGTGGCTGCTGAATCAAGTCACGGTGAGAAGACACAAGGGCCCAATGAGGTGTCTCTATAGCATCTCAGACTCTGGCCTGGTTCATCATTCAGAACAGCTTATCTTTAGTGTGAAGACCAAGGCCCTTTTCGCATGGCATGCGTCATGCGAAAGGGCCTCCGGAGCGTCGCACAATTGCGAGGAGCATTTCAAACAACATCCTCGCAATCGCGCGATGCTGCCAGGGCCAGCAGGTGCCGATCATGAACTATATAATTTTTGGCTTTTAGCCGAAAATGGTGCATGATTGTGCATCACTCCGGGGCCCCACATGCACTTACCTTGCGTGCTGAGCCTCCGGAGCCGCAGCCCTTGCGCTTCCTCCCCCAGCACAGCCCGGGAAAATACCCGGCTGCGCTGCAGAAGGAAGAGGTGGAGCCCTCACACTGCCTATTGGCTGGCGGACAGCTCCTGTGGAGCAGAAGCAGCGGGGACACGAAAGCCTCACAGAAGAGGCTGCTCGTGTGATCCCCGCGTGACCATGCTGGATGCAGGTAAGTTGCAGAAAGGGGCCAAGCCTCTGTCAGGAGAGAATGACCAACAGGGCCAAGGAAAATAAAACAGAGCAAAATAAAATAGATATCAGGCTGTCAAACCTGAAAGTGTCCTGGTTGGAAATCATTTATTCCCCTTCTCAGTTTTGGAACAAGGTTTAAAACTCATATTCAGTCTGCCATTGGAATAAGGCAGCTGATTCTTTTGCCATTTACTTCTTTCGGTTGCTAAAATGGAGGAAACAGCCTTCAGCTATACTGTGAACTAATTCGGCGCATGAACTTGTATAAATGACTTGAGCATTAGGTATGAGGTAAGTGCAAAGTGGCCATATTAATGCCCGTATGGCAATTCATTGCCACTGTCCGGGGACCTTGGAATGTTGGAAAGGCAATTAAATTCCTCACAAACACTGGTTCAGATTTCATTAAAAGATAACATTTTACAATGTTATTTTGTTGAGAAGAATAAATGCTAAGGGAATTGAGCCAAGCCTGGCAATTCCCGGCTCCCCAGATCCCTACTTAAAAGGGTATATATAGTCATATAAAAAGCTATTTAACAGGGCAGGTCCACTGAGAATCATTGCACACGTGGTATTCTGAGAGAGCTTGTTCTTCTTTCCATACTGTATTTTTGAGGTAATCCAAGCCCAAGGAGACATTTGTGTTCCCTTGTCTTGTTTAGATCAATTCATGAGGAAGTTCAGAATGTTATCCTTTAGCTGACATTATGGCTGCATGGCCAAGAGCCAGTTGACCTGTGCAACTAGAGAGGACGAGGAGGAGGTAAAATGGCCATAGGCACTGTGACAATAAAAGTTATGACAGGAGCAGTGAAAGCTGTCTCCATCAGCAGAGAAAGCTGCCCTGCCAACTCCTAAGCAGCTCAAAGATGGTAGGACAACTTTTTCTCCTGACAGAGATGGCTTTCACTACTGTCACTCTCCCACCCTACACCCTGCTTGAAAAAGTACCATACAATGGTGTAAGGTACCATTATCATGCCATAAGTCACAAACAGGACTCTAGCTATTCTTTGTCCTCTGGGTGAACAAAATACATCCGTAAGCTGAATTCCCTGTGAGAATTTCTGAGCAAAAAAAGAGTCCATTGCTAGGAGACTCCACTTGTGATTTTTGCAGTGAAACATGTTGTAACCCATCCCAATCCAACTCCATTACTATCATAAATCAAAATGGGAATTGATTTTGGGAGACTAATTTATAAATATTTTGGGCCCCAGCATGGCCTGAAGAGTGTCCTGGAGACTGAATATTGGCCCCTGGGCCCTCTGAAGTTTCCCCGCTCCCAGTTTATATTTTTACCTTGCATCTGTTTAAGTTGACTTCACAAATTAAAGGTTTTAAGTGCATAAAAGCTAGTCAAAATGATTATGGTGATGAGTAAGGTTGGAGAGCATATACAGTCTACTTGAAGAATCATTTTGTGTCTATTGAATATATCATGGCCTAAATCCAATTGTTAGTCCCAAACAGAGAACTGAATCAATGGGAAGTCCATGTTTATGAAAGTTCCATAGATTCAAGGGACTGACAATTGGATTTAGACCCAAGTTTTCAATTGCTCTAACTCAGTGAGTGCTTAAGCAGGTAATACATTGCTGATGTGGATATATGGCTGGATTTACCACTGTCTTTATCATTGTCATAATCATCTCTGTTTTTAGGGTTGCCCAAACAAACATGATATAATTATCTGGACTAGGTACAAGAGTTCAAATCCTCATACAGTCAGGAAAACCACTTTGTTATTCTGGCACACTCTCTGGCACACTCTCTCAATCTTAGAGTAAGGCATTGGAAAACCGCCTCTAGATAAATCTTGTCAAGAAAACTCTTGGATAGGGTTACCATAAGTTGGAGTTCACTTGGAAGCACATAACAATAAAAAGTGTGTAGGTCACAAATAAAATGATGGAACCCAACTGCAAAGAAAATCTCATCAAAACAACAATTTCTACTATAAATTTTGTCAAGTAGAAGGAATAATAAAAGCATACAATTAAAAATATCATTCATCAACAGCAATTCATTATGCTTCTGCATTCTGCATTGTGACACTCATCCAAGGGCCCTAGATTTGGATGGATTTGTCTTTTTTGGTTTTTAAGAGAGAGAATGGGAACATGCACCTGTTTCATGGGCTATCAGTTGTTACTTGTGACTATTGACCCACAACTGAAATTGCATCTCTTTCTCTCTCTCATTCTCTCTCTAGTTTAACTTTTAAAAGTTTACCTGATTGACTGAGCAATGTTCTATATAAGTAGAACCTGATAAAAGTATGAGGCTCCTGCAATACCAATTACCAGTGGAAGTGATAATCTTTTTGCTTCAGTAGTTTGCATTGGATAAGTTTTATGCCACTGTATCTCTGTTTAAAAGTGCGCACACACACGCACACAAAACCATCATCCAATATTTAAAAGGATAAGCACAGGGTATCTTAAACTCTAATCCCTTAGAGTGTATCACAGAATGGAAAACTGCATTCACCATAGCATAAGGATGCTCTAACCTAGATTAATAATTGTTCCTGCAGTCCTATTTTCCCATTGTCAAGTGAGACAAATGATCCAGGCACAACAGATCCTTGGACCAAGCAAAAATGAAACAGCAAGATTTTGCTTTACCATTTGGCTCTTCAAGAAGAAAGATTCTAGAGATAGTAACAATTAGAGATGTGTTGCGTGGGGAGGGGAGCGAGTAAGATCTCTGTTTAGAAAGCAAGAGACTGAGCTTGTGACAGATGGTGTTATTCTGGAAAAGAAATTCAGTTTTAATTAAGGTTTTAATAGTGTGAACCAGATGTTCATCCTGTACTTTATCTCTGAAAAGAGTTGGGAGATTGCCAAGAAGATACATGTGCGCATCATAGATCTTGCATCATAGGTTTTAAAATTTGTTTAAAAAACTTTTTTTGGCTTGACTAGGAATCTCCAGAGTTATCATTCATTTTATATGAATGAAAAGAACACCATAGCAAAAGGAAAGATCAAGTTACATGGGGACCTGGATTTCCTCAGAAAATGTACTGGCTTTTGTCACCAGCCTGACAATGGTCATCCAGTGAGAAGTAAACGCTGTGGTAGAATCTGAGGAAAAGCAAAGCCAAGGCAGCTGCATACCTCCTAGAGGCCCTAATGCTGTTTGAGAATTTTAGGTAAAGACATTAACAGGATATTAACGATGAGCTCAGTCTGACAGCTTCCCTAACCTCTTCTTCATTGATTACCCTTTTTTTCACAGCTCCCCTCTGATGAGGCAGAGCATAGACAAATTGATTAGAACCACCGGTTGACAGAGCTTCATCGAGAGGTGACAAGAAGTTGTTGCCTAGGACACCACTTCCTAGAGGTAGCTCTTTCATTATGTGTGTGTTTAAATTGTTTCCAACTTATGGTGACCCTAAGGCGAACCTATTATGAGGGGTTTTTTTAGCAAGATTTGTTCAGAGGAGGTTCATCATTGTGTTCTTCTGAGGCCAAGAGAGAATGTGACTTGTCTTAGGTCAACCAGGTTGTTTCCATGGCTGAACAGAGATTAGAACCCTGTCTCCCAAAGTCCTAGTCCAACACTCAAACCACTTCAAAAGAATTCATACTCTTTCCAGACGTCCTTTAATGAATACATTCCCACTTCTTGTTTCCTTTCTATGCAGAAATAGACTTACGTGGCTAGCTCTTTAAAAACTGTTCCTTGAGGACAACAGAGAGCAAAGGAGCACTGATGGATCCAGTTATAAACAGGCAGAGGGAATTAGGGAATTAGCTGTGGTTTAGTGGCCCTAAACCCAATTTAGAAGCATGAATGAGTAAACGAGTGTATTAAGCAAGACTCAGGGGATTAGATATGGTGACGTGATAGAAATGATTGTCCCTATTCAAGCCACAGCAGTGAGGAAGGAAAAGAGTTAATAGGACATCATTGGATTGTGGACTAGAAAGCCTTGAACATAGATAGTACCAAGCTAAATAAGACACAATTTAGGGCCTCAGATTATGAGGGGATGCTGAACAGACAAACCAAAAATTGTTTGTTTGTTTTTTAATTTAATGCTATGAGACTTCTTTCATTTAAACTTAGGGCTTCCGCCTGTTTCTTAATTTAACCCTAGCCATATTGCTGAGACCAATAGCTTCTCAAAAATTCTTCAGCTTCTTTGTGGGCAGAGAAAATATGGGCACTATTTTACAGAGTTTCACCAGAGAAATGTCATCAAAACATAAGCCCAATTCTTCTGTATGCTGCATCTTTAGAGCTAACACAGAGATGGACAATTTTGAAGAGTGCTTCACAAAACAAAATAAATGAAGGACCTCACTGCCATGGACACATTTGCTACCCCAGTTTGGTGGCAATTGGGTCTTTGTGATGCAGGAAGGTGCCAGAGTATCTTGGAGTGTCACTGTGCTCTGGGAGACTTTGGAGCAGTGCATCTCACAAGATTTGTGGAAGGAAGTTTGACTGAAGGCTGTCACAGTTCCAATTTTGGCAGTCAATTAAGCATCAGGTAGAAGCTACAAGGTCCACATATAGCATGCAGAGCCACTCTACCTAAGATTCCCAGTCTTATATGTGCCCTCATCTCATGTTGTGCCTATGAAGAAGAAGCTGCTCACACACAGACTTTTATGCTCAGTGCACTAGAAGTTGGAGGAAACATGACAATGGCACTCAGTCCACAACATATTATCTCTGCTCATAGATAGAATACCTAAATGGTTCAATAATCTTAACGCTCTTACATACTACACAATTATACCGCTTTGATACTACTTTCACTGCAGTGGATCCATTCTATAGAAATCTAGGATTTATTGTTTCCTTGAATATTTAGAATTCTTTGTCAGAAGGCACCAGCACTTCACCAAACTACAAACCTCAGGATTCTTTAGGATGTAAACATGGCAGTTAAAGTGGAACGATAGTTCTAGAATTGTGTAATATAATGTGAAAGAGCGTTGTAATTCATGTCAATAAGAGGAACTATACAGGTTTAATGAAAGTCCAGTTAAATTGAAGTAGAATTTTGTACAAGCCGACAAGGAGCATACATGTCAGGAGATAAACTATCTTGTACAGTACCATCTTCTCCTTCTGGACATAGGTCTAACCTAGTCAATTACAGTGGTCCCTCCACTTTTATGAGGGTAGGGAGAGCAGAACTCTTGTGCATGTGGGAGAAAACATGAATAACTTTTCCCCCGTGCTTTTCCTCCCATTCTTTCCCAGGTCTCCCTGTTCCTATCCCTTTGCCTTTTGCCCTAGTGTACACGCCGTCCTCTGTGTCCAGGCAAAAGGCAAGGAAATGTGGGGAAGGTGCATATACCTCCTCCTCATTCCCTTGCCTTTTGCCCTGGCATGGGCAAAAGACAAGAAAATGAGAGGAGGAGAATGGGGGGAGGCATCTGTGCACCTCAGAAAAATCAAATTTGCAAAGGTCAAACCCTCAAATGTGGAGGGAGAACTGTATACCAGTTTGATACCACTTTAACTGCCACTGCTTCATCCTATGGAATCCAGGGATCAGTAAGTTCATGAGGTTTTAAGAATTCTCTGTTAGGGCATTCTAGTGCCTTGTCAAATTACAAAATGTGCAATTCCACAGGATGCTAGCATGGTAGTTAAAGTGCTATGAAAGAGCTATAATTGTGTAGCATGGAAGAGACCTTAGCTAAATAAAAGATGTGAAGTGGAATTTCTGACATTGAAAAAAGGAACTCTTAGGAGGAAACTACTACCCTGTCTGAGATTTTACAGCTGTTTCTATTCAGTCCTTCAGACATTTCCTTCCCTCAGCAGAACCAATGCTTGGATTTAAAACAAACAAAAGCAGACTTTTAAAAACCTTGCAGGAGCTGTTCTCAGCGTTAGTGTGAGGGACCTAGAAATCACAGGATCCAATGTACTGTGAGTCATCCTGAAGCTTCTGTCCTGCTGTTTTTTCCTCCCTCCTTCAAGCCAAAATCAATAGATTTAACATTTGTACTTTATCACGTGAGACCAGAAATGTCGGTTTTTCAGGATGAAAGGATCTCTGCATTTTAGAACAGATCATACTGCAGTCAATACTAGCTGGTGGCTTCCATGTCAGCAGAGGAGTGAATCCATTCTTGGTTTTAGTCTGAACTTTAAAGGAGTTTTCCAAGGTGAAGAACCCTTATTCCCCTATTTCGGTTCCATATCTTCAATGTCTCCTTTGAATTCTGGCCTCAAAGCCAGTGGAGATTCATCACTCACTGCCACTAACCACAGTTACCTTTGGGTTTAAGATATGGCTGGTTTAAAGTCTCATTTGAGGGTGAAGGCAAAGAGGATTCATGCGCCCTCTCCTCAAGCCTTTCTCTGAATGGCAATTTGAGAGCAATTAATTGTTCTCCTGGACCAACTAATGGGAAATCTTTGGCCCTCACTGGTTTTGTATTTTGGTTCCCATCAGACTTCTCCAACATGACCAACAGTTGAGATTTTATGATAGCTCTATATGGGGCTGAGACCGCCCCCCCCCGGGTCGTTCCTGGCATGGCAGCTGCAAAAATTAGATTGCTAGATTGCACTGGGGGAGGAAGGGGCGGGGCGGTCGTGCGACCAGGAAGCCAGCTGCGGGATGAAGGAGCAGCGAAGAGAGCACCTTGCGCAAGAACCTGCTTGCGTGAACGGCACCCCCCACCTCTGCCCCACCCCCCACCTCCGCGATAAGATAACGTGCGGAAAAGGCCCAGAAGTGGTGGTGAGCAAGCGCGAGCCATGCGCTCATGTCCTCCTGCCCCCTCTTCAGAAGGGACTGAAATCGCTCCCCTTCTCCGCTACCGGGAGAACCTCCCGTCTGATGGGCCAGCTTGGGAGGGCGGCGGTAGTACAGGGGGCAGGCCCCCTCCTCGCCACGGCCCCTGACCCACTCGCCACGGAGGGGGGCACTGCAGAAGGGCGGCGCTTTTCCGGGGGGGGCGAGCTGCACCTGGTGCAAAAGACAAAGACGCTGGGATTCCTCCCTCCCCCGGCCAGGGTCGACACTCTGGAAACTTTTCCCACACTGCCCCCCCCAGTGGAAACAAGAGCGAAGCAGAAGCAGATCCCGGGGGGGGGTTCTCAGAGTTTCTTCCCAAGGGAGACACGCAGCTCCTATTTCCCTCCCTGCCCGCTCCCCCGTTCCTGGCTGGCAAGGCGGCCTTTGCTGGGGGGGAGGCATTGTAAATAATAAATAAATAATTTTATGGTTGGGGGTCACCACAACATGAGGAACTGTATAAAAGGGTCATGGCATCAGGAAGGTTGAGAAAATGACTTGATTACTTTTGGTTTTTGATGATTAGAAAGAGTAGGCTATTGAAAGAAGGGAATTTGTTGCAATTTTGGAGAGAGAAGTATAACTATATGTATATATAACTGCCAAAAGGAAAATCAGAAGTCATTTTTCTTTCTTATTTTCTTTTTCTTCTTTTTTCCCTCTTCCTTTCTTTCTCTTCCATTTCTTGGTAATTCTGTAACTCTTGCTAAGTTTTAATGTATTTTTAAAAAAAATCTTCTTAATAAAAATTATTTTTAACAAAGAAAATATTGAGTGAGGACAATGGGAAAGGACCACCCATCTGGTTAACAAGGTGGCCACCACATTCTTTGAAAGACTAGGTTTTGAACAGGAAACATATTGTACATGACAATGCTTTAATGTTTTTCAAACTTTTCTGATTAACTTGGCACTTGTCTCCAACTATTTGGAACCTGGTATGTGAGCTAGAGAGGATTTCTGAAATCAGAAGGGGGGCACGTACTGGTCAGTTCTGGAATTTGGGAAAAATTCCCTTTTTTTTTTTTTGGAATGCAACTCCAAGAATCCCCCAGCTAGGATGACCATTGGCCATACTGGCAAAGGTTTTCTGAAGGCTATAGTAAAAATAAAACAAAACTTTTCCAATATCTGAGGTGTGTTCACATGGGATGCAGAGCAGATCTACTGGGTCTCAGCAGCGCATGACATGAAACTGAGTGCACACTATGGGAAACATCCAGTGGTGCTGTGGGCGATCTGTGGTGGCAACAGGCAAGCTCTATTCAGGTACCAGTTCTAAATGAGGAAATGGGCAGAGGTGTACCTAGGGTGGGGCAACTGGGGCACATGCCCTGGGCATCAATGCCAAGGAGTACAAAAACCCTGAAACCCCCCACACTTCCACCTGGGCCTGGCCTTCCACAACCCACTGCCCACCCCTCTGGGATCATTCCTGGCCTGGTGTAGAGGCAGTGGTGGAGGCAGGAGCAGCAGTCCTCTCTCCCAGGCCTGGCCTGCCCCCGCCCCGCCCCCAGGTCGTTCCTGGCTCAGTACAGAGGCTCTGGTTGTGGTGGCAGCAGCCCTTCCACCTGGGCCTGGCCAGCTGCTGCCCCCCCTCGCTGGGGTCTTCCTCAGCTGGGGATGGTGATGGCGGGAGAAGCAGCACCTAGGGGCACAACTTCCACGCTTGCCTTTGGCACTGTTGAACCTAGATACACTACTGGAAATAGGTTTGCAGTTGGGCTTTTCTGTTCTCTATCACATGCCTTATAGAAATTGTTCCCCTCCCCACATGTAGTCATACCATAAATATACCAGTTTGCATTGTCCTGTTGGAGATGTGGTTTCCTTTTCTCCCCACTTTCTGCCATGAAACATGTCATCAGAGACTGCCCGGAGGTACTGCAGGAACAGAGGCAAAGGATCCTAATGAGAGACAACCCATACTTGTATCAGAATCTCCCAAGATTTTTTTTTTTAAAAAAACGCTTCCTGTCCTGGGTTTCAAAGGTCACAGCTGGTCTTGGGACTTCACCAAAAATAGATGGGGGCAGGAAGTACATCATTTGGATATTCAGAATACCCCTTCTCAATCCCTGCAGGAACAACTCCACCAAATCTCAAAGCTTTTCAACAGTCCAGATGAGCCCTGAGATGCTTCAGTGAAAACTCCTGATTTAGATGATGCTTAACATAGAAAGGGAAAGGGGGGCTATAAGAAGCTTACCCACTTCCCTTTCCAAGATCAAGAAACATTTCTGATTCCATCTACAGAGTGTTCTCCCTTTTTCCCACCCCTAGAACTGGTGTTCTTCTGCCTTATTGTTTTCCTCCCATTTCCTTCCGCAACTACAAAGCTCCACACAGATCAAAGTCCTTGAACCAGGAGTCTGCATGGACTTTTTCTTTTGCCACTGGATGGTGGCCAGCTGGAACATGTAGAAATGCACACACATTACTGGGGGATGTTTAATTACTGCTGCAAATTCAGAGTTTTAATAAAATGGTATGAATGATGTTGATTGGCTGATGTTCAGTGATGGAACTCTGCTCAAGCGAAGCCATCACTTTGATGTTTTATTTCTGTATACGATCATCCCTTCCTCTCCCTCCACCGTGGTCTATTTTCAAGAATGCAGGAACCAACACTGTGTCAAGGGACCTTTGAGGATTCTCTCACTCAATTTATCAACACTCAATTACTGTAAGTTGCATATGTTGTGTAATAAATCTACAAGGCAGTTTGTGATCACAAAGCAAGATGCATCCTTCCTGCACAATCACAGACTTGTGTGATGAAGGAGCTATTCCTGCATTTATACTCCTTGCTGGAAAATGGAGCTATTGGTTGTCCATGTCCTTTACGGAAATGGATAACAGTCCCTAAACATGATTCTTTAGGTTCAGAATGTGCAAAGGCCAAACTGCAGAAAAGTCTCAAGAGACAGCCCTTCAGTATAGATGGCAGTGTTGCTGTTAATTGCCGTCAGGTCAACAGCAGTGTACAGACAGTAGTAGGTAATAACTAAAAAAGCATTCAAGAAGTGTAGGAAAGCTGGACAAAGACCAATAGGAGCTATTACTATGGCACAAAATCAGTAGGAATCAGTAGGTAAGTGGCGGCAGGGGGAAGCTGTTCACTCCAAGCTTGTTACACAGACAGTTAGGGAAGAACTTTGAGAAGGATTATAGCTCAATGGACAAGTACATGATGACTTGAGGATCTCTAGCAATATGCCTCCCAATACCAACTGCTGAACTTTATCAGGAAAATGCTGTTATTGTTCTCCTGTTCTACTTGTGGGCTTTCTATATGCATCTTCCCAGCAGCAGTGGAAGTGATCCAATTTAGCTGACCTTGCTTATTTATATTTATGAAAAATGTCTCAGGTTTCATTCTGCAGGTTGGCCTTGAAAAGTGTGAAATCCCAAAGGCCTGCTTCCAATGGGTTACTGTAGACCAAGGTTTTCAGATGTTGTTGTACTACAGGTCCCAAAACCTCTCAACCTTGACCATGGTAAAGGGACTCCTGGGAGCTGAAGTCCAACATGTTGGAATCCAGAGCTGGGAATGACCGTGACAGATTATTTATTGGTATGTTTTCTAAACTGTGTTTTAAATTTAGATGTTTTTATTCATTTTAATTAAAACAAATAATCAAATTAATCTGTTCCATTTAATTATAAGTTACTTGGGATCTTTTTATTGCAGGCGAGGAAAGCTGGATATAAACCAACCAACCAAATAAGGAATGATTTTAGGGTCTTCTGAGATCTAGGCCAGTGGCATGATGAACAAACACACCCATTTTCATCCACAAGGCATTGCTGGATAGGAATCTATGAATAATTTTATCTGGATGTGTTTCATTTTCTCCCTTGGCTTCACAGAATAGCCTTACTATTGTTCACAAGGAAACCCATTTGTCATCAGATATGATGAGCCATTCATCTCCCCTTTAATATTTGCATTCACAAATTTGGAGCTAATTCCTTGTATGATAAGGTACTTAATGAGTTTGTCTCCTGAACTTGGAATAGAATTTAAAGTCCTTTCCATGGAATTTAAAATCCTTTTCAGCTATTAATCCCTTATCAGTGAGTGTCTCATTGAACAAGGGGTATAATTCTCAGCTCATGCTGTGCTAACACCAATTGAATTCAGCACAGTTGTTTCTGATATCCAGAACACTAGAGGCGAGACAGTTCTATTGGCCATCACTGCTGAATACGGTGCTTTGAAGTAATTTTATCCCATTCAATTATGAAAGTCGGCATACAGAGAATTGTGAATGTCAAACATTTTCAGTAATCTCTGTTCCATTGTCATCAGCAAATTAGATCTAACAGAAGTGAATTCTTTGAAGACTCAATTCTCAGTGTATTAAGGGAAGGAATCTTACAGGCAACATTGGCAGTAGCCAGCCCAGTTACCAAACTGGCCAATGGATGGCTACTGTTTGTTTCCTCATGCAAGTGGCCAATGTCCTCTGCTTGTGTTAGAATTGATGAGCAAAGCTAGTGAAGAAAGGCGAGACTAAACTGCAAAGCAGCCTAACCTGAGCTTTTAAAATTACCTTCAAGGCAGATTTCTGTAAATCAGAGGGGTGGTCTGTGCACTGGTGCTTGTTCACAAGCCATTAGCTGCCAGTCAGTGGTGAGTTTCCAGAGAGGAAGAAACAATTATAGCCAATGAGTACTGGCATGTGTAAGCCCCCAACACACCTAAAAACCATGTCCTGAGGAACCTAATTATTTTATATCAAACATAGTGAGCCACAGAGATATACTGGAAGGACATGTAGGCAGGAGAGCTCTGTTTTCTGTCATACATCCTGGGTAAATCTTGCAAATGGCTCACAGGCCACTTGAATGGATTTTCAGCTGCGATCAGGAGACAATTACTCTCTGGGACAGCCTGGAATTTGACACTTTGAGGCATGCATCTCTGGAGAGATACTGATCTTGTAGGAAACTACAAGGATGTTTTGGTTGTATTTTCTTTGAACTACAAAAGAAGATAATCCATCTTAATAAAAAGATGCAACCATCTGGTTTTACAGGACATCGGTTAGCACTATAACTAGGCCCTTTTCCTTCTCCTTTTTGGAGTCTGAGAGATTCTTTTTGGGAGTTTGGGAGTTTGGTTTTGTAGTCTTGGGAGTTTTGGAGTGAGGAGTTCTCTCAGATCTGCATAACCATGAAGCTGGTAAGCTCCGCCTCAGCCCCTAAAGGCGTGGCTGAGATCGTTTTCTCCCAGCTGAAGACTTCTGGATTGGTATAGTATTAAATCAAACCCTTTATGTCTCTCTCTCTCTCTCTTAATTTTCATCTCTTCCTAACTTTCTATTGTCTTGTATGCTTGTTGTAGTGAGTGAAGCTGAGTGATTGTATGAACTTTAACTTTCTATAGTATTGTATGCTTGTTGTACTGAGTGCAGCTGAGTGATTGTAGGGATTTTACATCTATGTCAATAAAATACTTAAATTTAAACAATTTGTGTGATTTTTGACTGGGCCTAACCCCGTAAACATTGGGTTAAAAAGATCCTAAATACCCTGTCCTCTTTGCATAGCTAAAGCAGTGCAGAGCTAATTCTTCCCCACAAGAGACGATTTTGACA
Organism: Ctenosaura bakeri; assembly: GCA_948474755.1. Taxonomy (NCBI): domain Eukaryota; kingdom Metazoa; phylum Chordata; class Lepidosauria; order Squamata; family Iguanidae; genus Ctenosaura; species Ctenosaura bakeri. Next base: position 73,949 of record CAOLHI010004499.1, on the reverse strand, counting down.
GCTTTTGGGAATCCTCTTAAAAGAGCCCAAGCAAGCAGCGTAACACATGTTGGGAGGAGAGAGGACTTCTGTTTCTTCATTCAGGTTGAGTATCCCTTATCTGAAATGCTTGGGACCAGAGGTGTTTTGGATTTCAGATTTTTTTTTTTTTTGGATTTTGGAATATTTGAATATACTTAATATACATACTTAATATACATTTAGAATATTTGCAGTATATATATATGAGCCCTGGTGGCGCAGTAGTTAAATGCCGATAGTGCAGCCACAAGGTTGTGAGTTTGATCCTGCTGAGTTTGTAGTTTACTGAGGCCAAAGAGCTCTCTGGCTGAGAATTCTAAATGCCCCTCCCTAAACTACAACCCCCAGGATTCCACAGGAGGTTGAAAGTGGAATAATACCACTATAACAGTGTAATGTGGAAATGACCCCTGTTGGCCAAGCAAGAAATCTAAGTACACCCACATACAACCATGCCCCTCACTGTTTTCCCCCCAGCAATGCCATTCTACACTCCCTAGAGAGCATGGAGGGGAAATTTCCTCTCTTTTGGGACCATTATGCTGTTTTAGGTAAGGGAGAAGTTTTTTTAAAAAAACTAGGAAATAAAACTAGAGGATATGAGGGGATATTTTTAGCAAGCAAGACAAGAAAAAAGAGGTGTTTTTTAAAAAAAATAAAAATAGTGGGGGGGGGGTCTGGGAGGTCTTGTGGGGCCTCAGAACTATGGGACTGCATGTGGCCCATACTTGCACATTCCTGCCATAAAATCTGCTGCTCTCGTCTTAGAAATTGACTCCAAATGGTGGGGAGGAGGGTCAAAAGCTCTCCAAGCCTTGAGTGGTTGAAAATTGTATCATCAAGAGTCCGGCGTAGCTGAGCACCCTAAGAATTATCAGTCAGGTGTTAAATGAACAAGAATACACAGACACAGACACCGAAAGACTTATTGCAATTGAACCCTCTCAGGAGTAGCTGAAGTTGTATACCATCTATCCTATGCACAGTAACTTGGGAGTCTGTCATGCTGAACACAGTAAGAGTATTTCTCAGTACACATTCTGCTTGTAAGAGTGTTAAGGATGATTGAAATGATAGTGGATCATGGGAGAAGTAATTTGCCCTCCCCTGGCTGTCACCTCCGTCACTATGACAGCTGTTGTGATTGCCTGACTTGAGATTCCAAATCACATCAGGCAGTAGATTTCCCTACGAAATAGCTATGCTTTTTTAGCTGCAGCAGCCATTTTTAATCTGCATTCTAAAAAAAATCTGAAGAAAGACCTACTCTGCATTGTGACTCCAAATGAGTAAGTCCTGTTCACAAAGCATATCTTCCTTGTAATTTTTGTTTGACAGAGCCAGTGTGGAATAGTAATTTGAGAGTTTGAGTGTTGGACTATGACTCTAGAAACCAGGGTTCGAAGCCCCTGGGTGACTTTAGGCGAGTTACACTCTCTCAGCCTCAAAAGAAGGCAAAGGTGAGACCCCTCTGAACAAACCTTGCCAAGAAAACCACATGATAGGTTCACCTTAGGGTTGCCATAAGTCAGAAATGGCTTGAAGATACACCACCACCACCACAAGAATTGTTTGTGCTCTGCATATGCTCTGGAGCTAGTTTCAATACTTTAAGGGTCTGGGAGATCAGAGCAATAGAAGCATAGGCCATTTCTGCACTACAGCCCTATCCTGGCATGGGGATACATTGAAGCTGGTCTGCAACCCTTGCTACTGCACAATGTCATCGCAGTCCCGCTCCTGTCATGTCCCCAGCTGTCATGATCGCACATTATACTATTACTGAATAAAATCTGATATTAGGCCTCTTTCGTGTGCCAATCACATTGGCTGGGGCTGTGTGGGAAGGGCGGAAATGCTATCAAGGTGCTTCCTTCCTCAGTGAAGCACAGAAAGTGGCCAGCTGCACTGTGGAAGGAAGGAGCGTGTCCCAAACTCTACCATCCTCCAGCAGCTGGCTGGTGCAGAGGGGAATGTTCAGGACACACTCTCATGCTGGCAAAGGCACTGCCAGGATGACGCCGGGACATCATGGGATGTAGGTAAAGTGCGGAAAGGGCCCTAGAATTAGAACAGCTCCCAATGGTCATCGATTTTAGGCTCCTGCCTGTGGAGGAATCCACAGCTAAAGCATATCTGAGAGGTGGCCACCTAACCTTTCTCTAGACCAGTTGCATAGGTACAGGGGGCGATGGGGGTGGTGCATCCCCGTGACAATTTCTGGGGGGCACCGCAGCTCCTTGCTTGCCCTCCTGCACATGCCATAGCCCCACGCATCCTAGCTTTTCCCCATTCGTTGTAGCCATGCCCCACACTGTAGCCCCACCCCATGTGCCATGGCCAAGCCCCCGCACACCATAGCCCCACCCCATGAGCCGTAGCCATACCTCCACGTGCTGTAGCTATGCCCCCACATGCCATAGCCATGTCTCTACCCCTCTGCCCATCGCTCTTCCCCCCCCCATGCACTGCAAACTCTGCCACTGTTCTAGACATCTTTCACATCTTTCTCTAGTCATCTCTAGACATCTTTACCAGGAAGAGGCCCTCACTTTTCCCAAAGCTTTGGCTTCTATAGTTTTGATTTTTCTATTTAATTTCTAAGAGTTCTTTTAGAACCACACAGACATTTTCTTGATTCTTCAGCTCTGGGCCAGTTCAAGTACATAAGAACATCCATGCTGGATTAGATTCAGGAATTGTCTAGTCCATGTGGCCAATCAGTTGTCCATGAGAAGCCCAGTAGCAGAACATGAGTTCAACTGCACCTTCCAACTTGAACACTCCAGCAACCAAGGTCATAGCTATAGTGTGTGTGTGTGTGTGTGTGTGTGTGTTACAGCATTGCCCACTCCAAATAAGAATGCTGCCCCCAAAATGATATTTTCCTTCACTGCCAAAATTTCTAGCTGTAAAGTAACACTTCAGTTGAGCAGTTAGAAATACAGTTTAGGCATCCAAAGAAACAGCATAGACCTAGGCCCTTTTCGCACAGCGTTTCTTAAGCAAAAGGGCCCCTTGAGTGTCGCGTAAATGTGAGCAGCGGTCTGCATGACACACTCACATTTATGCAACGCTCAAGAACGTGAAGCGAACCACTAACGGATTTTCTTATTTTCGGCTTCAAGCCGAAAATGCTGCATGGTCACACAACGCTCAGGGGCCTGGAGTGCACTTACCTGCTGTGCGCAGTCTTCTGAGTCACACCGGTCGTGCTTCCTGCCTCAGCGCTAGCCGTCAACTCCAGGCTGTGCTGTGGTATGAAGGGGCGGGGCGCTCGCGTGACCAGCAAGCAGCTGCGGCGACGAAGCAGCAGGGATGTGAGAGCCTCTCGCAAGAGGCTGCTCACGCAATCCCTGTGCTCCAGCACCGAGAACAGGCAAGTTGCGGAAAGGGTCATAGTGACCAAGGGAATGGAACAGAGGAAATATAAGAGTTGCTAGAAATCTGGGGATTGAAGACAAAATTTCATGGGAGAGGAGCAATGTTCTCATTTTTTCTCCCCCCCCCAGCTAAACCCTTGTTAGCAATTAAGACACAGAGGCTTATTGCCTCGTAACACTGGAGTTGATATATAGCCATCCTAACTAGTAGTCATTGATGGGTTCATCTTCAATGAATTTATCCAGACTTCTTTTAAAACCCTCCAAATTGACAATCATCTCATCTTGTGACAATGAATTCCATACTGTGCTCCTTATTTATTTCTGTTTGTCCTTAATGTCCCAACTTTCAGTTTCAGTGGATAACTTTGGATTCTAGGATGCATAATTTGACACGTCTTTATCATGTCTTCCCTTATTTGCTGTTTTTCCTAAACTAAACAAACCTCAGGAATTGCAGTTTCCTGCTGTAGGCATCTTTCTCATCTCTACATTACCCTTAAGTTCACTATCCAGAACAGCACACAGTATTCCAGATGTTGCCACACTGTGGGTGTGTATAATACCAAGATGATTTGGGAAGATTTATTTTTGATTCCTTTTCTAACTTTACAGCAGCTACACACTGGGTCGACATTTTCACACAGATATCAACCGTTACACCCATATCCCTTGATCAGTTATCACCAACTCACTTTCAGTACATAGATGTGAAACTGGGATTGCCTCAATATCATCACTTTAAACTTCTTTTCGTTGCATTTTCATTCACAGATCCTTTTGGGACTCTTGGCAGTTTCTTTTTGTTCCCACCAACCTAAAATATTTATTTTCTCTCTACATGTGGCCACCACACTATATACCAGTGGGTTCTTGGTATCTGCTAGGGTTTGGTTCCAGGACTGCTTGTGGACACCAAAATTAATGGATGCTCGAGTCCCATTATGTATAATACTATACATACATACCGGTACTTGTATAAAATGGCAAAATCAAAGGTTTTGGATTTTGAAAAAATATATTTTCAAGCCATGGTTGGTTGAATTCATGGCCCTTTCCACAGGATGTTGCTGTCTCGCAATGGAGACAGGAGAAGGACGGGATCGCAACAATGGTGACACATGACATTGTCATGGTCCCATCCTTCTCCCATCCTCAGGTAGTGCAATCACGGAGTAAATCATTGACGGGTATTCCCCATCAATGGTGGGTGATTGCACCACCATCCTGCACTTACCTGGTGTGCAGCAGGTCTGGAAGCGCAATGGCTGTGCTTCCTGACACAGCACAGCCTGGGGAAGTAGGCGGGGTCATTGTGCTTCCTGAATTGCAGAAGCAGCTAGTGTGGAGGGGAGTGCTCGTGTCGCACTCCCTTCCTGGCAGAGCTGCTGCCAGGATCCCCACAGGATGCTGTAGGAAAAGGTAGGGTGCAGAAAGGGCCAGAATTCACAGATATGGAGGGCCACCTGTACTCCTACTTCCAGGTTTAACAGCAAGGGATTCTCTATATCTCAAACTTGGTAGAAATTGATGTTTTGTTATTTTCTTTTGAGAGTATTTTGTCTGCAGTCTATATCTTCTGACATATCTCCCCAGCTTTTCCTCTTAAAGTAGTGAAGGAGAGAGGAGGTATGTTAGAAAGATCTTAAAGTCATCTTTGCATTCACTTAGTAGAATATCACATATTTTCCCACTTAGATTGCTATGTATTAACTGTATTTTTTCTTTTATTTACTCAGTTTTGTAATACTTCATTTATTATTTTGCTGCTGTTTTCATGGTGGTCAGATTTTTACCTGTTTCAGTTGGTGATGGCTGTGATATAATGCAACATATTGTGTGTTTGTTTTGCAAACAAACACCTGCAAGTAGTCAAAATTAACAATTACCTGTCTGCCAGTGTTGACCCCTCCCATCTTAAAAACAGTTCCAGAATCCTTGAACTTAGAAGATAACAGCTAACAGCATCTATCTACTTTAGGAGATTCTGTCCTGTGATTTCTGTAACTGCTACCTTGGGTACAGCTTATTTTCACTTAAAGCAGCTTAAGAGAAGGCTGAAGACAAAACATCTTGCCATAATATGCAAATATTTCTGTTTTGTTAGTCACTCTCATATATGTTCTAAGTGATTAACTGCATCCTTCTGTGATTTGAAGCAGGCTTGTCTCTGAAGTGCTATTTAATGCTTAAAAATCATATGTAGGGATATAGCTGTAGATATGAATATGAATGAGACAACTGGGTTTTCTCCACCTTCACCATTTTTCACCCCCAGCCAGCATCTAATAGTCTTCCTTGAACACCTAGACTGCATTTGGGGAGATGTACCTTATTTATTTATTGCCTCCTTGATGGCTTCATTTCTATTCAATAGGCTATTTTAGAACAGCAAAAAAGTGAATTAACATACATAAACTGAGCGGCAGCTGGCCTTCTTATCTAGAAGAGGTGTCACCCTTAATCTTCTTCTTTGCTATGTGACAGCTTCAGCTTGTGACAGTATTGCAAAACTATTGCAAACCACCTGAAAAAGAAAGAGAGGAAAGAAAAATGAATGTAGTGGGAAAAGCGAAGACGCCACTTTTAAAACTGGAGCAGCCTGACAAGCTCATCATAACACACTGAGCCCTTCCTCAAACTTTTTGATTAGTTATAGGATGCAAAATCTGAAAGTAATAAAAAATGCATAAAGCTTCACCACTGAGATATTTACTTATACATATGTGCACGCTGAGGAGGCAGATGCAATGCAAATAGATACTAAAAAAAAAAAAGTAATGTAAATAAAATACTAGAAACGTTGAAAGACACTAGCAGTCCCTCAATGATGGAGAGCATGTCTGAGAGGAAGGATTCAGCTAAATAATATCTTTTGTTCAAGCAGGGCGTAAATGAGATACCCACACGGTGTATACAAAGGTGTTCTTGAGATGCAAGTCAGGTTTGTAGAGCTCAGGGAAGATGGCCAACTCTCACTTGCAAAAGGAATACAAGAAGGACCTCAATGGCACTGTTCGTGCAATTCTGAAAGCCCCATGTGGGCAACCCTGTTGCATTTGGAGGCCTATGGTAACCTGGGAGATGTGCCACTTTTTCCATTACCCAGTTTAGCAAGCATCAGCTGGACAGCATGGAATAGATCACTTCCTCCTGGAAACAGCAAGCTTGATTTTGAATGCTGGGAGGGAAAGAGATTAGAGCCTTTCCCCACTTGGACCTTAGGAAGGTTATTTTCTGTACTACAACCCCCAGAATTTCTATCCATGACTAGGGAATTCTAAGAATAGCAGCTACAACAGTATGTTTCTCTCCCTCTGTCCTCACTCTGGAGATCCCAAACTGCTTACCTATTCCATAGGAAAATACTGATCTTGCTCTGGATTACTGGGATCACAGGATGGCCTGGTGTGTGTCTGAAGCCCCTCCCACAACCCACTTATGGCTGCCAGACTTAAGAAAGAGTTCTTGGAACTGTGATGTTTAACAGATCTTGGAGCAGGATGAGATACTCTACCATAAAGCTTTTTTCAACAGGAACAAGAAACCTGTCCTCTCTCACTTCCAACTCCACATTTCAGCTGCAGCTGTTCCATTCCAACACAGTCATTGCCCCACTGGTGAAGAGAAGCCAGCAAGCAGAACAAAGCTGCAAGTTACCTTGACATGGGTGGGGTGATACCTTTTGCTGCTCCTTGCTGGAAAACATCTTGGAGAGGTCCTGGCAAAGAGCAAATGGCTCCAAGAAGTTGTATAGAAAAGTAAAACGTTGTCAGAGCCTATATGTCACCTGTCTTCCTGGACCTCCTCTGGAGCTTGCAAGTATTCTGGGTACTATTTTTGGCTGGAAGGAACTACAATTGTCTCTCTACATTTGCGGGTTTGACTTATGCAAATTTGATTATTCATGAGTGCTATGCATGCCTTCCCCACATTCCTGTCCTCCCATACCATTGCATTTTGCTGGGCCACAGAGAAGGAAGGCAAGCACATGGAAAAAAGGCAAGGGAATGGAGGGAGGTATTTGCATGCCTTCCTTCTCCTCTTCCCATTCCCTTGCCTTTGGCCCCAGCACTGAAAACTCGCACCAAGGTGAAAGGCAAGGGAATGGGAAGGGGGCAAAGGCCAACACAAGTCTTCCTTCTTCTGTCCAGAGCACTGTGGTGAAAAGCAAGGAAAGATGGTGGGGGGACTCATGTGAGCCTTCCATCTCCCCTCTGGAGCCTTCTTCCCATTTCCTTGGCCATTTCCGCACTAGCCTGTTATAGCACAATGATTCCACTTTCAACATCCTCTGGAATCCTGAGGCTTGCAGTTTCAGGAGGGGCTGGCTGGCTGGCCTCAGAAGGCAAGGGAACAGAGGGAGGAAGCCCCAGAAGGGAATGGGAGGGAAATGGGAAGGGGAAGTATTAATGTTTTTCCCACTTTTGTGGGGGTTCTCCACCTAGAATCCTTGTGAAAGCAGAGGAGCCACTGTAACCAATTGCTACAGTGGTTTCAGTATTAGGCAGCCACTGCCTTGTTCTCAAAAACACATGATACTGCAGCATATTTAAATCTGCTCAATATCAAGAAAGGAAAAAAAATCCATATAAAATGAACAAACTTCATAAAATAATCTGTAATGTATTTATTTATTTGTTTATTTATAAACATGTTTACACTTTCTTTAATTTCCCAGGATCAACACTGGGTAATCTGACCCGACTTGAAATGGCCTACAACAGAATACATAGAAGCAGCTACTGTTTAGAGCAATCCCACAGGATATTTTGTCTTCCTCGGTTAATCCTTTCTTTCCACACCTGTTAATTCAATTTTCAATGCTTGCATTTAGAAAAAAAAAAAATAAAGTCAAAAGAACATTGCTATTGTGGAATATATTCAGAGCTACATTTTTTGCAAAGAAAAGACAGATGACAATGTCGGTACCATGCTAATGTCTCTTGTAATAGCTTTCAGGACATTCTAATTATTTTTTTCCCTAATGTATGGTTCTAGTTCTATGGCACGAAGGAAAACACAAAAACCAAGGGATTTTAATTACTGTATTTCAGATAATTAATTGCTCCATCACACCCTCCATGAATGAATGAATCCACCACTTTGTTCTTCTGCTCATATTCTTTGCAGAAGTTGTGAAGGAGAACTGTCAGCCTCTCCATTCTTTTAATGTGGTTCCAGCTCTTTTCCTTTCCCAGCGGAAGGAAAACCACTGGTGGTTTATACAACAAATGTTGACTCATGCCAAGTACATTTGCACTGGCTCTTTTATTGCTGTTGCAAGGCATTGAGATGAGTTCCTTACACTTCTCCAGATGCTGTTGGCCAAGAAATCTCAAAGCTTGTTTGTGGGTTGAAAGAACAATTTCTTTGGTGCTCTATCTTTTTTTGCAGCCCAATCACTTTTCAGAGTGAATTGAAGTCCTGTCGAGTTTAATGGAGCTTGTCCCCAAGTAAATATATATGTAGGATTACAGGCCAAGTGTATCTACAGTGCATCTGTGCCATAACAAAGGTTGTTTACCTGAACAAAACAAATCGGAATTAGTAAACTACTTTAATGACATTTTAGTTGTCTTTAATTTGTAAGAAAGCCAGTGTCATGTAATGGTTTGAGTGCTGAAATAAGACTATAGGGGTTCTGAGTTCAAATCCCTGCTTGGCCATGGAAACCTTTAGGTGAACTTTAGCAAGTCACACTCTCTCGGCCTCAGAGCAAAGCCATGACAAACCTCCTTTAAACAAATCTTGTGAAGAAAAACCCAATAGGTTTGCTTTAGGCTCACCATAAATTGCAACTATTTTGAAGATACACAACATCTTTTAACTTATTAGGAACTCTTATCATTTTAAAAATATATTGCATCTTTTACTCCCCAAACAGACTAATAGAGTACTTTTTAGTATGCCAACTCAGACATAAGGTACATTAAATTTAACGGTGCTCAGTCTCAAATATTGATTTTTATATCTTTATTAAAATATTCATCTCCTGACCTCTGTCGGAAGATCTTAGGGCAATGTACAATAAAATCATTTTAAGATAATAAATAAGAATAATTTTTTAAAAAACTAAAAATATATTTATTCATTTATCACTTAAAACCCAGTCAACTGAAAACAGGTTTAAAACAAATTAAAATAAATGGGCTCTGTGGTCCCTAAATCCTATCGATAGTCTCAACTAGAGTAGACCAACTGAATCAATTTTTGAATGAGGAGTCATCATTTATACCAACTCATTGATTAAATGGAACTGCTATAGTTGGGACTATCCGCAGGATTCAAGCCTAAGGCTGCAGTCCTACACACCACTATCTGAAAGTAAATCCCAGTAAAATCAGCAGTGGGACTTTTGAGTAGATGTGTATAAGATTGTATCATCATAAAACAGGTGTGGGAATCATGTGACTGTCCAGATGTTGTTATATTGCAGTTTCCAACAGCCATAGCCAGCACAGCTAATCATGAGGAGTTCTGCATGCAATATCCTAAAGGCACCAGATCCTGTCTGATCTTGGAAGATAAACAGGGTTATCTTTGGTAAGTACTTGGATGGGAGAGTACCAACAAAAACAAAGTGCTGTAGGCTGTGTTTCAGAGGAAGGAACTGCCAAAACTACCTCTGAGTATTCCTTGCCTAAGAAAACTCCTATAAAATCCACAGGGTCACCATAAATTGGCAGGTGAATTGAGGGCACATAACATACGCACAGTAATGTCCAATGAAGTCATTAAAATACCAGTAGCAGAATAAACTCAGATTAAATAACAAAACAGCATTAGACTCCTGATGACTTTCAGAATATTTCTGTTTAGTGATATCAGAGAAATGGTTAGAGATAATTAAATATCACATGTGTTAACAGAACAGAGATAGCGTTTAGAGTGCTTTTCGTATTCCTGATAGTATCTTCGGAACTATTGCAATAGCTGGAAGTTGTACCTATCTCATGCCAGTTCAGTTCACATGATACAATGCCTCCATGTAGCTGCTTAGCTGGAGGTAATTTATACAGAGGAAAATATCATGATCTCAGTTTGCACATTTCTATTCCAGTGTATGACTTCCCCATTTGGACAGTAGACTTTGGCCATGGACCACACAAAAAATGTCATATAATGTGTACATTAGGTTTTGCAGTATCAGTGGCTGGGACTTCGTGCCTACTCTTTAACCTATTTACATTAAGTTAAATTAAAATTTTGCTGAGCCTCTACTTACTGATCAGTTTGGAAGCTGCCATTTAAATTTCCTAGTATGGCTGGAAGTCGTCATACTTTAATCAACTGAAGGCATGGCACAGCTGATAAGTCATTGATGGCCCAGTAGGTGGTGTTGAACTGCAATTCCCATGAGTCCTAATCATCATGGTAAGGGATGATGGGTTTTGCAGTTGAATAACTTCTGAAGAGCTATACATGTGCCAACCCTTTCATGAGTATATTTGAAGATAACTGGATATGCACAGAATGATTATGTAGATACATGTCCCATGCCTAGCACATTACTTGGTCCACATCCTTTAGAAACTGTCTGTGCCATTTGTCCCCAACCATTACACCCTCTAACTGTGTTGATCTACAGATCCTATTATCCTAACCATCACTGATGGTGGATGATGGACATTGTAGTTTAATAACTCAGAGGACACAGGATTGGGGAGCACTCTTCTGTCCAAAAAAGGTACCTTGTGGGTTCTGCTGTCTGCTATACCTCCCTGGTTCTTCTTTTTCTGGCTGCCTGCCCTTGTCATTTCTGCTCCCTATGTCTCTCTCTGCCTCCAAAATGCCTCCTGGGAACTGACCTTGGCCCACTTCTTAGACAGATGAGCTTGACCTTGCCATTCAAAGAGATACCTTGCCTGAACCTGCAGGATAAAAGAACACAGGACACCTCCAGTGCATGGCAATAATTGTACTGTTGGAAGCAGAAATAACACACAACATTTAAAATAATTATCATAATCCTAACAATCCATCCTTCATGTCATTAATTCAGGCCATTCTAATCATTCAAGCCTGTGATTGCCAAGCACTACAGCACGGAGAAAACAGCTACAAAAAGATGACAGACAGAGGGGAATGAACAAAGTGTTTTTATTTTTTAATATATGCGAAGAGTGGTAAAATGCTTTTTGGCTCAGTGTCATACTCTGGCACGATCAAGAAACAGAAGCCAGAGGACAGCAATCCAGAAAGATGTAAGCAGAATTCTACACGCACCTTACCCTCTACTCTCCAAAGACAAAAAAATAAAAAATGTGTTATCCAAAACTGGCAGAAGAAACTGAAAATTGCTTCCATGTTTCTTTTCAGTTAATTTCTTTTTTAAAAATAGGGTCTTTTGGCTCACCGCAAGGGCAAAAACCAACTCCCACATTTGCTGCAGTTGCCCACCTCAACAGAAAGCAACACCATACCCCCTAAAAAAAAGTTACAAATATATTCAGGACATTTCCACACTACACTGTTATAGTGCTATTAATTCCACTTTCAACATCCTGTGGAATTCTGGGGTTTGTAGTTAGTGAGGCCAAAGAGCTCTCTGGCAGAGAATTCTAAATGCCCCTCCCTAAACTGCAAACCCCAGGATTCCATGGGATGTTGAAAGTGGAATAATAGCACTATAACAGTGTAGTGCAGAAATGGCCTCAACTGGCCTAAAGCTGATTTTTAAAATCAGCTAGTCCTGCCCCATCAAATGCCTCAAAGAAGAGAAAATTTCTTAACCCAGCACCAAAAAGATTATAATGCTGGGTCTGCCAACCCCCTGGGGTAAAACAGTAGTTGCAGGAAACAAGTGGAACGGCCCTGTCCCATGTCTCCCTTGGTTGCTACACTCCTGTGAAAAACCCCAGATACAAAAGAAACATGGTCCTTGGGGGAACATTGCTTTTGGAAAGGGCACTAATAACCCTGAGGCTGGGTGGTGTTACTAAGAAGCTCTGTCATGCTGGCTTCTGTGTGATATTTGTTAAGTATCATCCTAGCACCTTTGGCTAAAGTAGCTATATGGCTTCAGCAGCATTTCTGAGAAAGAGACTCAAGGCAACCAGAAGCAAACAGTTCCATCCAGCAATGTGAAAGTTACTAGCATCTGATGTAAACACAGTTCATATCTTACATGTCGTCCACTATTATTGAATTAATAGGAGTCGCCTTCAAGTAAGTATGCAAAACATGGAAACTTCTGGTGTAAGCAGATGACTTTCTAGCTGCCAAGTCACTGTCACAGTGAAGCCAAATCAAAGGATAATTTTGACTGGCCTGTCAAAAGCCTTGAGGAGAAATTATCTATCTCTGCAACATCCTTATCACTAGGGCCATTAACAGCTACTGGAAATTAGCACTTAGGAGTTTTGACTACAACTCCCAGAATACCCCAGTCAGCATAGCTACACAGACTTGCCCACACAACTTTTGAAGCAGTATTTTGCAAAAGAATTCTATCATGTGGCAAAGTTATCTTTTTGGAATAATCCCCCATTTTGTAGTCCCTCCTCCAAGAAACTTTTCTGAGCTCTAGTGAACCCATACTATTAAAGTAGAGGCAGGAGTTTAGAGTGCATAACTGGCCAGGGCAAATTCAGTAATAAAAACTTGGGACCATTTCACACTGCATAATTACAGCATTATGATCTGATTGCTATGGCAGCATTCTATGGAATCCTGGTGGCTGTAGTTTAGAGAGTCACTGGAGCTCTCTGACTGAGAATTCTAAGTACCTGTCCCTAAGCTGCGAATCCCAAGATTCTGTAAAATGGAACCATAGTGGTTAATATGAAATCCTAGCGCTATTCTTGTATAGTGTGAAAGGGTCTCTAGAAATCTGGGGAAGGTTTCTATTTGCTCCAAGAGCTAAGTTATGTATTTTTTTTTATTTTTTTTTTGCTCTAGACTAAGCAAATTCACATCTGTAATTAGTAACTCACATCTGTAATTAAGTTTTATTTGAGTAGCTGAACAAATGGAGGCCAGAATTCTCTTGGAATAGACAGCCATGTTGTTTCCGTTTCCAGTTCCAAACAGTAGTAGTTACACAACCAGGTAACAAGCAACATGTGCTGAATTTCACTGTTCTACACAGCTGTTAAAAGGCAGGACTCCTTTCTAGCTTTCACATTGCAAACCCCAATTTAGATTTCTTCTTCCCATATTGTCTCTAGAAAGCAGATGCCCCATATTTTTAACCATTTAGTTTCTGACATCTCTTTACCACAATCCTGGAAGCTGGACATGCTAAATCAGGAGTGGGATCATGTAGCTCATGGAACATTTGTGTTCCCTTGAGGCCCAAAGCAGTCCTTGGAATACAAATCACAAAGACTTTACCAGCCTCCAAGGTTTGTGCTTTTTTTTCCTTCAAAAACACATATAAAATAAATGAAACCTCTTTTTCAGGGTTGTAAAATTTTACTTGACTCTCTGCCCAGCCCCATAGCCACCACTCCAGAATGATGCAAAAAGTCCATCATATATCAGTACTTCCATTCACTTAAAATAGCAGCCACCATGGTATATTGTGGCCTGCTGGAGTCTGGAGAAACTGAATGTTACCACACCATACACCCCACTCTGTGGGATGTGCTATTTTCATAATTGGACATTTACGGCTAAAACATGCTTGAAAGAGCACTGGCTGGAAGCATATGCCAGGTCAGGATGACCTCAGACATGATCAAGTCATAAGTTCAGAGAGGATTACGTAGGAAAGCCCAGTGCCAAAGGGCTTGTGATAATCCTTTCAGAACTGCAAGCTTCAAGCACTTTCAAAATCAATGGAAGGTGAAACTGCTCAGGTGAAGCAATCAGGGACCCCATTCTGAGCATATCCTCCAAACACCTTCCCTATTCACTCCTATCTGACTCCCATCAGTTTTCTCACCTAGAGTTAAGGCAATCAGCGCGTTCCAGACTCCTTTGTCAATCCCATGAGAAAGCCATTACCACTTTGTCCATGCACCCTCCACTTGGACACAATATGTAGTGCCCAGACTTCTGTTTGTTCTTACTACCCTCAGATGCGCTCCCTGAGCCACTCTGCTTCAACCTTCTGCTTCAGGTAAGTATCACTCTTTCCAGCCAATTTCTCTCTATCCAACCTTTCTTGCCTCACTTTCCAACCTTGTGTGCTTCTTAAGAGTATCTGATTTTTTGTGTGTTTGTTAATTCCAAATAAAATACTCTGTTTAACTTTTTAACTGGAGTCATCTCTACAGTTAGTATTGGTATACAGAGGTGAAAAGATCCTGCTATTACCCTCCTCTCACAGACTTCCTTTGAGCTATAATTCCCCCAAATTCTAAGGAGATGCTAGCACAGCAGATGGACCCCAAAGTCCCCCACTTCTTAGGGTAACATGAAAGTGAGGTGGAGTAGCCCTCTGAGTTCCAGAATGCATCCAGCTCTTCTCTAAACACCCACCATCACTCCATCACCATTTGTCGTAGTATATCTTAAGGAGGTACTAAAATAAAGAACAAGAACCTTCATGGAAGCCATGTAGGTGATTTGTGGCTTACTTTGTTCTTGAAGCAGCTCACTCATGTCAGTAGTTATTTTCAGGTCCAAGTATTTCTCATGGACCTTTGAACAGCTTCCTGTGTTTCCAGTTCTAGGAAAGCCATAGTAATTCCCAAGGAATTTTGTGGCCCCTGAAAGAATAAGAGATTTTATTTGACATAAGCTTTTGTGGAGAGTATCCCACTTCATCAGAATACTCCTCTCCTTTGTTTTAGGAACTGTCTCTATGGCCCTTTTTGCATGCTATTTCCCACATGAAATGGCCACAGGAGCGCCACGGGAGCATGAGGATGGTTCCACATGACATTCTCGCGATTGCGCAGCAATCCTGTAGCGATCCTGTGGCAATCACGGACTATATCATTTTCAGCTTTTTGCCAAAAATGACCCGCAACTGTGCAGTCCACCTGTGTCCCTCCTGCACTTACCTGGCATGTGGAACCCCAGGAAGCACGATGGCTGTGCTTCCTCCCCCAGTGCAGCCTGGGAAAGTACCCGGCTGCGCTTACAGAAGGAAGGGGCAGAGCTATCATGCTTCTTTCTGTCCAGCACAGAGCTGGTGCAGAAGGAGGTGCAGGGGATGCAAATCCCTCCCACAAGAGGCTTTTCGCGCGATCCCGGCGCGGTGGCAGTGAGAAAAGGTAAAGTGTGAAAAGGGCCTTTGTCTCTGCACAGTATTTTTCTCTCTTTAGACCAGTCTTTAGATTTAGCTATAAACAGATGCTGACCATGCTTGCTGGGAATTCTGGGATTTCTAGTCCAAAAAGTAATGTTTTCAAGTTCTGATTCAGACCTAACTCCCACTCAGCTTAGTGAGGGTTACTTCAAAGTAAGTTAGCAAAAGAAACACTGGAGTTTCCATTAAAACATGAAGGAAGAAAGTTCTACTAAGATATGAGTCACTTCTGATAGTTTTTATTGTTCTTGCACCCACTTTTATTGATTAGATACAGGAATTGTGACCCATTTTCTTTCTTTCTGCTTTACTCCAACTTAATTGACCATCATAGACACTTTTCCCTTTGGTGAATTTGCTCACTAAAGAAAGGTATTATTTATTTGTTTGTAACTTAGATTGCTCTGTTGGCATCTTCTATTGGCTGCCATGGATTGGAAAGAGCTTTATTTGAACTCCGGTGTTTTTTAGTTTGTCTCCAGAGCTGGAACTTACGTGGCTCTATGGCCAAGGAAATTGTGGTGGCCCTCCAGATGCTGCAGGCATACAACTCTCAACATCCATCATTCTCCTGGCCATATGCAATGGAAGTTGCAGTATAACAGTATTTGGAGAACCACCTTTTCCATCCCCTGTTGAATAGATGCATTTAATTTTTCAACTTTGTTCTTTCCATTTTCACCCTTTCAAAAGAATGTGCAGTGAGAGAGGACAAGAGAGAGTGGGAAGGAAGCGGACAGAAGAACAGGTGAAGGTACAGAGCATGGAAAAATTACTTAGGTGCTTTTAGGGGAGTAGCTAATGGCAAGCTAGCCAGGGGATGCTGGGAGTACTGGTCTAAATAGGGAAACTTCAAAGCTGTGATCCTCCCTCCCACACACTATAGTTAAGAAAAGTAATTCTCCCAAGTTGTTAGATGCAGAGACTAGAGGAAGAAGCAATGAAGAAACAACAAACTCTTCTACTTGCAAACTAGCATGTAATAAGGGCTCTTTCCTGGGCCACTGACAGAGGCAACCAGCTACTTCTTTCATCCTGAGGCTATAAGATACAACAGGAAGAAGTAGCTCTCTTCTCCCTGCAAAAACGTGATGATTTCACAACACTCTGCTTCTTGCACTCAGGAAGAAAAGGGACTGCTGCCCTCTCTTGCACAGCAGAGGCCCTGGCAGCTTCCATGTTAGTGGAGTGGTCAATTGACCATGGGTTTTGATCTGAATGTTAAAGGAGCAATCCAAGGTGCTGAACTTTATCCCTTTAAACAATTCCAGCACATTAAAACCCCTTTAAATTCAACCCCAGAGCAGATTCTCAATCCCACTGACAGGGAAGTGAGCAGCTGAGGTGCCTTTTAAAGTGGCAGATGAATGGACCCTGGAGTCTGGTGAGAAACAGAACATGGAAATCATACAGCACAAGGATCATTTCAAAACAGGCTTAACGTGTGGGTGGGTGTCTATGTCAGCTTGAATTTTCCTTCCCTAACAGTACCTTTAACCTGTCAATTCTGCCTGGCCACCATCACCCTAGGAACTATTCTGTTCCTTATTTGGAGAATCATAATTGCCCCTTCCATCTTCTCTTGCTCTTTTTCACTGCCACTAGGAGTCATAAGAGAATAACATGATGGATTAGGGTTAATGGTAGTGATTTTGTTTGTTTGTTGCCTCTTAATCTACCAGGACTCCCAAGGCAATGTACAACAAATGAAAATAGTTTTCTAGAAACATGTCTAAAATAATTTTAAAAACCAGCTTGTTTTTATGCACCAGAAACTGTATGAAGCAGTATATTTTTGGCTGACTCCTCAGAACTCGGGAGAGATGTAGACACTCTGTTTTTGCTTGGGAGGGAGCACCATAGCCAGGTTGCAACTACAGAGAAATTCCCATCTTATATATTTACCAGCCTAGCATGTCAGGCAAAGCCTCTGCTGAGGATTTCAGATTCTGGACAGGCTCATATTATCTGCGTTCTTGAGTAATTTCTCCCATTGCACCATTGGTAGATTTCCATTCCAGTAGCCTAGTTGGTATAGACAATGGAGACAGCAGTTGGGAATTGCAGTGCAAGAATATTTGGATGATTGCAAATTGGCCACTCAGCCCTGTTAGATAACTGGCCTAAATATCCTGAAGGTACAGGATTCTATCTAGTCTTGGAAGCTAAGCATGGTCAGGCCTGGTTATTTCTTAGATGGGTGATCACCAAGGAATACCAGGTACTGTAGGCTACATTTCAGAGGAAGACAATGACAAACTACCGCTAAATAGTTCTTGTCTAAGAAAACGCTATGAAATTCATGGGGTCACCATAAACTGATGGGCGACTTAAAGCCAGCCACACACACACACTGTAGCCAGCATCAAATTACAGACCATTCTCCTATGCTGATTTTCACTCCACACCTTAGTTCAAAAGAATCGCCACAGCATCCATCAGAAAAATTACTTCTGTGTTTTTCCTGATTTTCCCTATTGCACCTCTACTGGAGGGAAGGATGGATCACATTTCTAGAATACATTTGCTTTTATTGTTTGTGAGTAGTGTCTGATGCCACTGGTATACTAATATAATGGAGTTTTCATAAATTTTAATACACTTCAAAAGAGAATCCGGATACAATTCCATTTATCTTCATATAAACTTTGAAGACTTTGAATCTTTCAGAAAAATTACTAGATACTACTTTGTAAGTAATCCTTTAATTCTAATAAATTGTCAGGTGAGTCATTTTTCTAGAGAGATGAATAGCACTTATTTGTTGAGATAAGCTACAATGTAAATGAGAACACTAAGAGAAATAGAGATTGAACTTTAATATAAATTTCTAAATCAATAAAAGTTGCATTACACATTCAGAAAATTATAGTTCTGCTCTGATGGAGGCATTGCCCAATGAGAAGGCAAATAGTGGGATCCTATCGTGCCACCAATGCCTCTCAGGGTAAACATTTTTCTTTGCCTGCCTATGTCTCTCTCTCATACCTACATATGTCCACACGGATAGAAAATAGCAGACACATGCTAAGGTGATAAGACCATCCTGCCTGAGATTATTCTTCCAAAGTCAGGGAATTTTGTTATAGGACAGCATCCAATCACAAGTTCTTTCACATACACTTTGAATGACACAGCCCTACACTGGGAACTGAATACAGGATTTTTTAAAAATACTGTAGGCCAACTTATAGGCTGTGGGCTTTTTTTTTAAAAAAAGTACAGATATGTGAAGGTTGAATCTAGCTTTGTTGTTAAAACAGAGCATGTCTGATCTATTAGAACATTAGTATAATAATGAAGTAGAAATGTACTAGAATCATTAGGGGCAGAGTTGGACACTTGACTATTTGTGTCTTTTTCCAGGTCCCAAGTCCAACAGGACTCAGACTTCCTTCTCTCTTAACTGGAACAGGTTGGTCCTGCCATTTTGGGGGGGGGCTTAGGAGGAGTTCTCTTTCTTTTCCAAAGCAGCATCCAGCAACACTGGTAGCAATGAGAAATGTTGTTCCTGTGATTCCCAGCAACTATTGAACTATGGGGAAGGTATTGCAAATGGGATTCAAAAATGCTCATCCCTAGTGATTCTCCTGTCTATCAGAGAAACATGTATATGCATGTAATTAGTAAGTTCCCTTTTATTACTATGCATAACAGTTTGAGGATTGCTTCATTTGGATTCTTCAAGCTGGTCAGCAGCACCTCTGGAATCTTCTGGTTTAACTTCTGTTCAGAAATTAACACTTCCTACAGATTGTCTTGTGCCAGGTGGTACCCCCTTATTTTGATGTCTGAGACTAGTTATACAGTCAGCCCTCTGTACCCATGGGTTTAACTTTTGCAGATTTGATTATTCACTGATTATTGCTGACACTCTAGCTGCTGCCTGAGCCATTTTTAACAGGAACTTATAATTCTCACCACACATTCCCAATCTCTCTGCAAGCCTGGCAAGATGGAGAGAGATTGTAGGAGTCTGCGAATGTGAAGTGAGGCTTGTAAGTCCCCGTGACAAGGCCTGTTTTTCCCCCTCACAGACTGGGACGGCAGCTTCCCCTGGCTACTGCTGCCCCAGTCTGCAAAAGCACCTTGCCACTGTATACAGCTCTGCTTTTCCCTTTAAACACCATTTTTATGTTAAAAAAGGGTAAAACCCTTTCAGTTCTTATTTAGAATGGTTTATTCATCTATGGTAGTGTGTTTCTGTTTGGTTAGAATTACTGAAAATTATTCAGCTGAGTCAAAATTTATAAAAAAAATATTATAATCTTTATTAAAACAGCAAATAGAATAAAACATTGGTTTTGCATGTATGTCCAAGCTCAAATAGATCATCAGAATGCATTTAAACTGTTTCGTATATCTTTGCACAAGCATAAAGGCACAGGTCTCTCATACACAACCCTCTGGCTACCCTTTTGCCAAAGGCTCTGTTCCCAAATCTAGGTCAGTCTCTCTGACCATATTCAAAAGTGGGTTGATTTCTCTTTTGGGCCTCTCTCTCCGCTTTCTCTGAGAAAACACACCCCTTTCATTCAAACCACCTTGGTTGACTGAAAAATTCTCTAGCTGAAGGATTGACTCCTGGCCCTAATTCCTTGAAGTCTGACTCCAAAACCAATGAGCATGCCTGCTATATAAGCCTCTTCCTCACAGCCCTCCAACTCCTCCTTCGCGCTAATGGGCTGGGTTTCTCTCTGGAGTGGTTATTCTGGTTGCCTGGCAACCTATTGCTGGGTGGCTTCTCCAGCACCCAGGATAGCTACTCCTCTGGGGTCCATCACAGTCCGTATTAAAAACAGTGCAGACAGCAGTAGGGACAATGGCAAGCCCCACCAACTACCTGCTTTTGCCTTTTGAAGGAACTCTGCTACCGTGAAGGTATAAACAGGTGCCAGGTGTGCTCCCCATTGCGGATTCAAATGCATTCAGATGGATTCAAATGCTTATGGATATTAGTGGTTTTTCCACTTTTGTTGGGATCCTGTGCCCCTAACCCCCATGAATATGGAGGAACAATTGTAGTACTACTAAGTCACTACTGAGTCAACATACTGCTGAGTCAGACTCAAAAATGAACCCTGAAAGATGATATATTAGACTACTAGACAAAACAGATAATCAGTTTGCCAATTTATTACTATACCAGTGGCATACATTATAAAACATAGCAAATTGTTCCTAAAATTCTACTTCCCTTCCCTACTAGAATAGTGATAGGGAACATGTGCTCTCATCCAGATGTTCTGCAGCTCTCCTTATTATTCATCATTGGCTATGCTTGCTAGAGATGGCAGAAATTGCAGTTCAGTAACATCTGAAAGGCCACACATTCCTCAGTCTTGTTCTAAATCAAGAATAGAAAACCTCTTTTAGTCTGAGGGATGAATTCATTTTCAGAGAAATTCTCGTGGGTCACATTCCAGGGGGGGCAAGACCAAAGACAAAATGATGGGACTAAAAATAGCAGCATACTGTACCTTAATGTGCTTCCTTCCAGTAAGTGTAGCCTTAGGAGAAGTATTGGGAATAGATTTAAAAATCCCTTTAAAAACTGGGTAAAACATTAAGAATGGTACCATCTGGATGGCATTATAACCATCTTGGGTACGCCAGAGATACAGATACTTACCAAAGGTGGGCTGGATTCTAGGACTCAAGAATCCCGCTCCGTGTCTAGTTGCTATCTCAGATCTGTCTCTAGTCCAGATATTGGTTCATTGTGACCAGTATCTGGTTGTCTGCTTTGACAGTAAGCAAGTATGTATTTATAACATTAAGAAGTACAGTTGTCCCTCCTCATTTGCAGGGCTTAGGGGCACAGGACCCCTGTGAAAGTGGGAAAACTGTGAACATCTCTACGGCCCCCAAACCATATTTTAACATATAGAAAAAAATATGGTTTGCAGATTCAACCCACCACAGATTCAAGTGTAAAGTACGGAATATATTTGCATCTGAAGTGGGGAGTATGCCAACTGCCCAGTTCTGTCTTCAAGATGGTGACATTCCTTTGCAAGGCAGAAGCAGGTGGCTGGCGGGACTTACCTTCCCTGCTTCCTTACAGCTTTTCAAATAGGGACTTAGAAACTTCACCTTACATTCACAGACTCTTGCAGTCTCTCTTAGTCTCACAAGGCTTTTACGTCCTATTAAAAATGGCATAGGGCAGGAGCAGAGGTGCCCTCAAATAATCTGTGAATAATCAAATCTGAAAAAGTTAAATGCGCAAATGTGGAGAGACAACTGCAATAATTAAGTAAGTGTGGACCTTCACATTATCAGTCAACTTATGGGGACCACTTAAATTACATAGGGTTTTCTCAGATGAGGAACACTTTGAAGTGTCTGGCCATTGCATTCTGATGAATATAGCCCACACCACCTGGTATTGCCTGGTAGTCTCCCTTCCAAGTATTAACCAGGCCTGACTGTATCGCTTCCAAGATCAGACAAGAGCTTTCAGAGTATTTAGGCAAGAAGCAGTATGGATGAGAAATTATTATTCCTAGAAAACAGGAAATTGCCTTGCACTATCAGACCCAAGAGGGCTTTCTCAGTAGCAGTGTTCTGTTTGTGGAACTCCCTGTTCAAAGAGGTTAGGCCACTTTCTCTTTTATTCATATGTGACAGGAAGAAATGTCTCTTAAAACAAACAGTTGACTCTGTTGTTGCTTAATCTTATTTACTGACTACATAGATTCTTTGCCTTTCTGCTGCTTTTAACTGGTTATGTAAATGTGTCATTATTGGTTCAAATCTTACATTAAACTTTCCAAAAGTGGACCTGCTGAAGTGAATGAGACTTATTAGGTTTAGATTAGATTTGGCCTGTAGTTTTTCTGCTTATTTTGAAAACATTTTGGATGATTCCTCTTTTTTGGTGTGAAAAAGCACATCATATGTTTCTTACATGAATAAAATGGCCCATCTAACTCAGGTACGTCTTCAGTGATTGGCAACAGCTCTCTCTTCAGAATCTGTGAAGAGTGTTCCCATCTCCATCCCTAGATGGAGATGCCAGGGGCTGAACATGGGACATAGGCCAGAGCTTGGAAAATTTACTTTTTTGGACTATACCACCCAGATCCCACAGGATTACAGCCCCCCCCCCGAATCCCACGGTTCCAAACTCTGTCTCTGACCCCTGGAGACCCCTCATGAGGCCTCATCACTAACAGTTGTTAGAACTACATGAAAGCGAAGATGTGCTCATCCTAGGAGCAAAGCATGAAAAATACCCATTCTCTGTTCAAGACTAAGCCGATGGCAAGGTGCAATATAGAAAGATGACTCATATGTCAAAGAAATGCAAATATATTATGCAAGAGAGAGAGAGAGCGCACTGTAAAAGAAAAGTACTGAATGACCATACACTAAAATGCAGAAAATGACAAACCCCAAAATTCCATGTCAGTCTATTTCACAGATAAGCATATTGAACAATAGTGCCACCATCAGCTCCTCCTCCTAAGCAGGCCAGACATTTTGGACTCTAATATTCACAGTATGAGATCTTGTGTGTGCATTGTGTGTCTTCAAGTTGGTCCCAACATATAGAAACCCTAAAGTGACCCTATCACAGGGTTTTCTTGGCAACATTTTTTCAGATGGCGTTTACTCTTGCCTTCCTCTGAGGCTGAGAGAATGTGACTTGCCCAAGGCCACCCAGTGGGGTTCCATGGCTGAGCAGAAAGTCAAATTCTGGTCTCCAGAGTTGTAGTTCAATGTTCAAAGCATTTGTTTTAACTGGATCTTGTTTTAAGTTTTTTAATGATTTTATATGTTTTTAATGTTTTTAAATGTTTTGATGTTTATTGTTAGAAGCTTCCTTGTATCCTATGCCGGGAGAAAGGCAGCACAGAAGTATAGTAAATAAATAAATAATAAAATAAATAAATATACCACATTGACACCCTGATGAGAGCCTACATTTACATTGAGAATCTGCACATGTGGAATTATGTTTTGATTGTGCTACAGAACCCTTATGCTGAATGGCAGTTTTATGCATTTGATTATGCACCTGAACATGCAACCAAATGCCCTGCCTAATGTGCATACTAATGCATACATCGATGCATGTGCATTAGTCTGTGCACCTACATTTGCATGCATATCCACTTCAGTGTACATCTGTGTATGCATGGACATCTGCATACATGGTGGCACCATATTCTGCATAAGACAAAAAATGGCCAACTACTTCCACATAGGAACCTATGCATGCATAAGACACTAATTGGATTCCAGCCATCATCTCCAGCCATTGGCTGTGTTGTCAGAGGATAAGAGGAGGTGAAGTCTAAAACATCTGGAGAACTCCCATTTAGAGGAGGCTCCATTATAGAGAACAGAGCACAAGCAGGGCATCAAGTCACAAAGTTTTCATTTATTAAATTGCTAGAGCTACGATAAGAACTTTCTCATCTCACAGCCTCAAAAATGAGAGAAGAGACAGTTGACAGACTTGTGCTATCCACATAAGCATGGCACCCCAGTTATTTCAGTTACACATTGCCCTGGTTTCTATAGCAACACACAGTGCATGCTGAAGTAGGGATGGGAATAACATTTAAACATATTCAAAAAACAGCTGAAAACCGTTTTCAGGTATCAGGAAGCCCCGATGAGGAGAATCCTGGAGTGACAAGAATCAAATTCACATGTGGAGGATTTGCTTACAAAGCAGGATTTTTCTGCACAGAAAAATAATATTTCTAGGCAAAAACATTATTGTCTGCATAGAAAACATTATCTCCTGCACAGAAAATTATATTTTTCTGTACCAAACAACCATGCATTTACTTCATGCAGAATAAGGCTCAAACTGCGGATAGTCTTTGCAAATAGCCTTGCTATAAGAGAAAAGTTGCCAAAACTACTTGTTGTTTCTTTCAACCAGAAAATTAGTGAGGAATGACATACCTGTGCTGAAATATGGTAAAGGAGCACATGACGTCCCTCCATCCAACATGTTACAACCTGTGTTGGAGAGGGTGGGAGGCTTCCATGTGAATTCACAGTTAAGCAGAGATTTTGTTAACATGATTTATCCCCTTCTAAAGGGAGAGGGAGTCACATGATGTCAAATTCTGTGCAATCAGCCATTGATTTGGAGCCACAGCTCATATGAATAAAGTAGGCTTACATTATGACATTTCAGTGCTGGCTCATGTAGGACATACAAATAAGGACATAGCGAATGGCATTAAAGCAAATGATGTATTTTAGCGCCAGTGTATCTTCCTCAGAGCTTGGAAAAGTCACCTTTTGGGATTATAGCTTTCTGAATCCTGCAGCCAGCCAGATTCCCCCAGCTAGCATGCACTCGTTAGATATAGGTCGTTTCCACACTACATTGTTATAGTGCTATTATTCCACTTACAACATTCAATGGAATCCTGGGGTTTGTAGTTTAGGAAGGGTCATTTATCAATCAATCAATCAATAATTTTATTGCGGTCAATGACCATATTCAAAAATTCATCTACATATGTGATTTACATACATCTGTTAGCATTAGCAAAGTATAAATATAAATATAAACATAAATCATATAAAATATGTAATATAAAACATAAAATATAGGTACATATTCCTATAATAAAACCTAAGCATTTATTAAAACCTTATTTTCACGAATTTTAATTGCAGCAGCACAAAATTTTGCTATCTTGGTCAACATCCCTGTATTTTGCCCAGACATCAGTAAAAGAGTATAAAAGGCCTCTGAACGACCAGGGAATGCCTTTATATATGGTTCAATAAGTGCTTCCCAGATTTCAAGAAAGGGTCATTTAGAATTCCCAGACAGAGAGTGCTTTGGTCACACTAATCTATAAACCCCAGAATTCCAGAGGATGTTGAACGTAGAATAACAGTACTATAACAGTGTAAGGCGAAAGGCCCAAAGATGGAATCATCTTCCCTTCCCTAGGGAGGGAGTTCCAAACTGTGGGAGCAGCCAGAGGTCTTCCTCCACATTCCCACCAACTGTGTCTGTGAATATGGCAGCATAAAGAATTGCCTCCCTTGCAGATCTTAAGACATTAGACAGGCTCATAGAGGAAAATGAGGTCCTTCCTATAGCCTACGCCTGAGCCATAGAGGGCTTTATTGGTCAAAACCAGCACTGTATAATTCTATATTATATTATATTATATTATATTATTATATATATTATATAGCACAAAAACAGCACCTTCCACCATCCTTGCTGGGGGAGGGGTAAGCCCCAGCACAAAGCCTCCCCATATACCCAGTGATCCAGATATATATAAGGAATTTTGTTGTCAGTCAAGGGATAACCTGGGTAGAATCTGTTTTGGGGCCAATTCTACCATGGGCGGTGAGGAAATGCTGGACCCTGCCAGTGAAAGAGCTTGAACGCTTCTTTGCTGGGTACCATCTTCTGAATCAGCGGCGGAGCTTGGAGTGTGTGGAGGGGGGTGGGAGGGGGCATGGCCGCAGCGCATGGGAGCATGGCCACAGTGCGTGGGGACATGGACGCAGTGTGAAGGGGCGTGGCTATGAGCTGGGACACCCCGAAAACATTGCTGCCAGGGTGAACCGCTCCCATCGCCCCCCCCACCGCTCTCCCTATGCGACTGTTCTGAATCAGTAATACATGTCAGTGTTTGGCACTGAAAGAACCCTTGGAGAGGCTTGGAACTGTGCTCAGCTCCATAACAAGACAACTGGTCACACTGCCTGAGACTTCAGAGAGTTATAAGTGAAAATATCTGTGTGGTCAAAGGTTCCCCAACTCATGCACTTATGAAAATGTCATGGGGTAAGGGTGCTGTCCTGTTTTAGACTGAACTGTTTTAATTGCTTTAATAGTATTTTAGCTTTTTAAGTGTAGCTTTAAATCATTTTAATCTTGTCAATAGTTACAATTCTAGTTTAATGTTCACTTTTGTATGTTTTTAGCTTTATCGTTTCTAAACTGTAAGACGCTTTTGAGTCCCAATTTTTGGAGAAAAGCAGGCTATGATGATGATGATGATGATGATGATGATGATCTCAGGTTCCCCTATGGGACCTCAAAAGCAAAACAAGCAAAACTGAATCAGAATCACCCGATCAAGATGCCGCTACATTAATAAGCAGCTGGTAGCAAGCTTGCAATGTGTTTATTTTATTTGAGTCACATTTATATCCCGCCATTCCTTCCATGAGCTCAAGAGGAAAGACAGGGCTCCTCATCCAACATGAGGGAGCCCAATGAGTTTCACAATTCTTCAGCCACCAAAACCTGGCTCTCCCAAATCTCCAGGACCAGGTCTCTGACCAAAATGGGTGGTTACTGTGTTCTGATGCTGATATTTCTTTCTGAAGCATTATTCCTGTCTCCATCCTAACACGAGGCAGGTGAAAGTAGATGCTTCAGAAGTCCGATTCTTTGGCAGCCAATTGCTCATGAATACTGTCTTACAAGGCCATTTCCGCACTAGCCTGTTCTAGCGCGATGGTTCCACTTTCAACCTCCTCTGGAATCCTGGGGTTTGCAGTTCCGGGAGGGGCCGTCCGGCCCCTCCCGAAACTGCAAACCCCAGGATTCCAGAGGAGGTTGAAAGCGGAACCATCGCGCTAGAACAGGCCAGTGCGGAAATGGCCCTACCTAATCTTCACTACCAGGGAGGATGAAACCCCTTCATGCGAGATCCTCGCCTCTCGTGGCAGAGGAGAAACTACTCGGCCGGCCCTGCGCGAGAAGAGGGACGGGCGCCGGTGCCCGAGGCAACCCCATGCCCCGGGCGAGCGCTCCCCGTGCCGGGCACGCCAAGGCTCTCCAGCGCCGCCTTTGGGCATCCTTCGCCCGCGCGCTCTCGGGAGCGAGGGAAGAATGACGCGCCGCTGCGTTGCTCCCTCTGGCCCATCCAGGGCGGGAAAGGCACGAGAGAGGCGGCGGGGAAGCGCGGGCAGGGGGGCGGCTGGCGGGTGGGATCGCTTTGCCTTGCGAGAGGCCACGCAGGGCCCCCCTCCCTCCCCTCCTTCCCACTGGCTGGACGAGCTGCCAATCCGGGTGGTAATCCCGCTTTAACGAGGAGCCGCGCCTCAACGCGGCGACACCGGCGAGAAAGCGCGGAGGCGAGGAAGGAGGGCGGCCAGCCAGCCAGCCAGCCAGCCCGCGCGGGACCTTCGCAGCCTGCCTCTCCGCCCGGCTCCTTCTCCTCCCCCCTCCCTTCCCACCGTCCTCTCCGTGTGGAAAAACTTCTTCCCGCCTCCCCGGCCCCCCCTCCTTCCCGCCCTCCCTCCTCCGCGGCCGGGGCCAAACTTTGCTTGGCTGCCGCCGGGGCTCCTTTGCGCGGCGGCGAAGGCAACGTGAGGCGCCCAGCAGCGCCTCCCCGAGAGGCGGCGGAGGGGACGGGCTTGTGGGGAGGGAAGCCAGGCAGCCGGGCGGGCGAGGCGAGGCGAGGCGGCGGCGGACGGAGGGACGGACGGCAGCCCACCGCCCCCTTTGCGCTCCGCCAGCCGGCCAACTCCGCCCCGGGGCGAGCCGACGAGTGAGGAGCCGAGCGCGCCGAGGAGGGAAGACGGGCGAAGGGGGAGCCCGCGCGTCCCTTGCGTCTGCCGGGGGTGGGCGCTAATCCCGAGGATCACCCTCCGCCTGGGAATCTAGCTTCGCTTTTCCTCCTTTTGTTATTATCCGTCTTTTTTTTTTTCCTTTTTTTTTGGCGGCGTCCCTTCTCTTGTTGGCTGTTGCCCGAAGCGAGAGCGCCGCGAGCCCGGGAATAATGTGGAACGTGTGGATACTGCTCGCGCTCGCCGGGATGGCCTCCGTTTCTGGGGAGACGGTAAGCGGGGGGGGGAAGCGTTATAAACTTGTGGGTTTGGGATTTGGGGGAGGGGGGAGAGACGTGGAAGGGAAACCTGGGAGCGTTACCCCAAAGAGCCACTTTTCCGACCGGAGAGTTTCATTCCGGGGGGGGGCACTTGGACCCCCTGTACTCGCAAGCCCTGCGGCGGATCTCGTTGCATTTGGTCCACGGAGGCAAACAAACACCCCCCCTCCCTTTGCAGACGTACATCGGGTCTGCACGTTGCAAAATGCCTGGAGAAAACTTCGGGCTGGAATGCTCCGCCGGTCCTTGCAGCCAGCGCTGGTATTTGCCCCCAACCGGGGTGCGGATCCCAGAGTTTGGGTATTTAAATGCAGCCCTTTTCAGTTGTGCTTCTTCAGTCCCAGAGCTGTGAGCATTGGCTCCGAACCGGAGTGTGGGGAGGGGGGGCTGCTACTGTGCAAGATTGGGGGTCGGAGGGAGAGCTTTCGAGGAAGGATGAGACGCCCCCGCTCTTCTCCCATCTGCGGCGCAGAGGCTTTTGTGGAGGTCCTTCGCAAAGATCGAAACTTTTCGGCCAAAGGGCTTTCGGTCCAGTGTGGTGGCCTATGAAGTGGGGGGCTGGAGGTGGGATGAGAAGGGAGGAGGATCTGTTCTGCGGGACAGTGATTTCCCCTCTCCAGGGCCATTCTTTTGCAAAGAGGGACGTTCCTTTTTTAAGGAACATCTCACAACGCTTTGCTACTTTTTGAGATTTCAGCCATTTCCGCACTAGGCTGTTATAGCGCGATGATTCCACTTTCCACCTCCTCTGGAATCCTGGGGTTTGCAGTTTCGGGAGGGGCCGGCCGGCCCCTCCCGAAACTGCAAACCGCAGGATTCCAGAGGAGGTGGAAAGTGGAATCATCGCGCTATAACAGCCTAGTGCGGAAATGGCCTCCGTGAGGTTGGTCCCTTTCTTTTCCATTATTTATTTAAACAACCTTCACCGCCAGGGAATCCCCCCCACAGTTTGGAAACAGACCTGTTGCGATGGGAAAAGGTTTGAAAAATGCACCCCCCAAATGGCCCTTCAGAAAGTGGGTGCGTTTCTCTAGGCTCCATCTCCGCCCTCTGTGCAGTCCTGTTTCACACTCCAGAAAAGTTTATATTGTGATCCACTTCTCTGATGTTCGCTTCAGTTTGTTGCCTTGGACAGAAGGACTCGAGGAGAACATGATATGATGGTGATTCTGACTGGTGATCTTCTCCGGCGTCTTTGACAAACCCTGAGCAGACCTTTGTTCAGTTTGGTAGGTCAGGACTGGAATTTTGCCTTACCATCGGAAACTGTGCCTGAGGTTGCTGGCATTCTTCCCTGGAGGCAAATAAAATTAAGGGAGATGAGGAGTTGAATTCTAGCTCTTTGCTGGATTAAGGTTTGCTTGCTGGATGCAGAGACTGTAGAATGAAGTTGCAGAAATATTGTTCTTAACACTTGGGGCTCCCTTTGCATTTGATTAATAGGTTCATTCTAACTTTAGAAAGCCACTAGGGGATTCTTCTGAGTTGAAACTATGGTGCTTACCCATGGAGTGCGCTGGAAGTGGTATAGTCTTTAGTTGTTGCTTAGTTCTGCCTCTTGGCTTCCTTCCTGCAGTTTAGAGACAGACAGATCTGTCTACCCACAAGTAAGTCCCACTGAGCTCAGTGAGGTTTTGCAGCTTCAGAATTGAAGAATGCATTTCTGAGCCTTGTGCAATCGAAACTACTCTTTCTTCTCCCTTTCCTTTGTGGAGAAATAGGGGAAAGTCTCTTTACAAAATAGCTGGAATCCCTGGCGACTTCTGTTGCTGAAAGTGCTGCGGTCCTTCGAGAACAGTGAGGTTCAGCTGCTGATCTTTGTGGTGCCTTGTGGTGTCTTCCACCCCCTCCTTTGCCATAGCAAAGCTGTAAAGCAGTATTTCAGTGCAGAGGGGAAAAAAAAGACTCTCCCTGCTTATGGTAGCATTGCCTTTTCCTCTCCTTTCTGGTGTTTTGCTGGCAGTTGGAGGTTGGAAGTAGTTAGACATTTCTTGGATGGGTTGAATTTACAGTCAATGCCGAGTAGCTCTCTCTAGAGAAGGTTATTTGTATTCACGATTTCCTCTGTAGTGTTCTATGTGTGTGTATATGTAGCATCAAAACTACTGGGTAGTATGAGTGGAGCCAATCTAAAATCTGAGAATATGCAGAAATATTTCCCTTCCTGCACACACTTAACTGTTCTTTTTTATGGCTTTGTCTCTGTTCATTTAGTGTTCAGTTGTTAGGTTTTGTGTGTGTGTGTGTGTGTGTGTCCTGAATTGTGAACATTGTCAAAAGAAGTTGGAGGGGACCTTTCTGTCTCTTCTTGGCTTAGTATCTGGAAGAAACATTCCAGACCATCCTTTTTGCACCTCTAAGAGCTCCTCTGTGTAAACCAAAAAGTATATAGAATCAAAATGTGGTTGAGGAGTGACTTTCCCCCCATTAATTTTTTAAAGATCTTTTTGGGATGCTCTTCTATGTTTTCCTGACTTAATAAAGGTGGTAAACACATCATGTGAATGTTTACAAAGAAATGGCCTGCTGAGTTGAATTAGGCTTACATCCAATTCCCAGTTAAGTTTGCATAGAACTGACTGTACTTAAACAAAGGTCCTTGTGCCCACTTATTGAGGGGGGGAGGCCCTGTTGAGCTCAGTGGGATTTACTTCTGAGTAAACTTTAGGATTAAGCTGCGTGTGTAAATTGCTAAGTTGAATCCTTCTCCTAGCCTGACTTCAGTGATCAAAATATCTTGCCTAGCAAAATCTGTTAATGTTACTTAACTTTCTTGTCTTAAAAAAAGGGGGGGCATGGTAAAAGTTGGTGGCAACCACTTCTCAAGGATTTCCCCCATCCAGAAATACCACAAAAGCCTCATTTTCTAGTTAATTCAACTGTTGATGTCATATTGTGCTTCTCTGATAAAGACATCCATCAAAGAACTGTTAACTGAAATTATAGGTAGCTGAATTAGTCGTGCTAATTTTTGCCTGGATGAAACAAGACTTCTGAGGATGGTTGTGTGGAATGCCATTCTGTTTACATTCTGTTCACCAAATCAGTTGAAAATTATGAGTGATAGACTGTAAACCGAATGGCATTCCACACAGTTATCCTCATGCATCTAGACAAGTGCCTACGTTTCGTTAACTGAAAAGGATGGGTCAGCACTGCAGCTTAGCTCTATGTCTTGGAAACACATATAAGGGTTAGGGAAGGGTTTGCATCTCCTGGCACTCATCTTCCAGCTTTAAAGTCCTGATGTTCTTTACATGGCATCTCCTGTTAGTCCCAGTTGACCTGATCATTGTTCAGAGATGATGGAATTAATAGTCTAAAACATCTGGAGGCTTATGGGTTGTCTGTACCGGAACTGAAGACCGTACAATTAACCATAGTTATACCTTGATTACCTTGAAGATCTTTGATTTCATCAATTCAGAAAGTTCCTTCATCAATGCAGATAGAAATTATTCTGTGCAGAATCACTTAGGCAGATTGGAATCCTGTTGCAGCTTTATGCTAGTATGAGTGCTAATATGAATGCAATTACGCATGCAGTTACACTTTCTCAGAGGTTGTTCAATGCAGCAACATGTTCCAGGTTGCGCCAGGTCTGTGATGATAAAATAACCATTACATAAGCCTAGGGGTGCTTCTTAAAAGGTTTGGTAAGAGTGATCTCTATAAGTGGGTGGGTTTTTAGTATAATTGTTGCAAAACAAGAGAGACCATGGGCATGCCTCCAATGGCGCAATAGGTCACACAGTAGCACAATTCTGTACTGCCTTGTAGCTGTACTTACATAATTCTATGCTATGCAGCCAGTAAGTAGACTCTCAGCCGTTGTCATCTGGTGACCATCCTTTTGGTAGCAAGCTGGTGCATACTAAGATAGGCTGGTCTAGCTTGATAGAAATGGCCAGAGTCTGTGCTCCATTGGCAAAGCCTTTGGGAATTTAGGGCCATCTTCCTATCATGATGAGGGAGTAGAGAAGGACTTTGTGGAGGTTAGCATGCTTACCTAAAAGAAGCCTGTGATCTCAGTGACATTTCTAAGGAAATGTATTTCAGATCAAGCCATAGATGGAGTGTTTTATTGACTGCTGTCCTCGCCAGTGTAACAGTCACAATTCTATCCAAGTTTCCATCTCCTCGCTTGTGAACTGGCTGCACATGAAATTATTCTTTTGAGTTAAATTTCACACATATTTTCTTTGGAGAACACATTTAGTTTACTGTAAGCATGTCATCTCGACTCAGCAATGCTATAGCTTAATTCTCTCTTTTAAGTGTGTAAACAGATTGTAACACTTCAACGTCATTTTAAATGTGTACTTTCCGAACATGTCCTATTCATGTAATGTTTGTTCACTCTCTTACTGTCCTTTAATTGTTTTTGTTCTGGAGAAGTAAGTTCTATTTGACAGTTGTTCAGAGAGAGGATTTGTTTGGAGTTTTTTGCTGCTGTGACATAAATGAGGAGTTGTGGCATGGTAAATGAGGGTGTGTGTCTTGCTAAGAAAATTGCCCCAGGATTACAGTAAATACTGAAAGCCATCAATTGTGGTGACACAGTTGTGGCACTTGGCACCTTATCCATAAACTATATTTGGATGCCTTGAAAACATTCCACGTTGCCACCACATATTGCTTTCTTGAGTAATTTCAGCAGGTAACACACTGGGAAGATTTCATCAGCCATAAACGTAAGAGAGAACTAGAAAAGTTACTTTTAAAAAGTGATTATTTCTGCCACTCACTTAAGCAGTACTTAAACAGGAACTGATACCAGTGCTCACTACAGAGGAAAACAAATATAGTGAGCCCTCCACTTTTGTGGGTTCAGCAGTCACGATTTGCTTATCTGTGGATTATTTTATTTTTAAAATCTTACTCTGTTGCTCCTTCCACAGAAAAAATATGTTCTCTAGGAATCTCAGGTCCTCCAGCATAATTCTGTGGCTCACTTCTGCCAGTGGACCATAGATTTGTAGTGGAAGACCTGGAGATTCCTAGAGAGGACACATCTGTAGGCATTGGTATTTTCTCCAGAGTGACTCTGTGGCCCACCTCTGCCGGAAGTGGGCCATAGAATCGCATTGGAGGACCTAGAGATTCTTAGAGAAGTGTTCTCAGTTAAAAAAAAAAGTGTTTGATATTTTTATTTGTGTTTTTTTCCACTTTCATGGGCAGTCTTGTGCCCTTAATCCTCAGGAAATTGGATGGTTTGCTGTAACTCATTGTGACAATTGTCATGCTTCTCATTACTTTTCCAGTACTTTTTTTTTGAGAAAAAATCTTTTAGGATTGATAAAAGAATGATATGAAACATGAACAAATCTGACAATCTGCCTGTACATGTGCCCTTTAAACATGACTTTTAGAAGGAGCTAACTATACCAATAAAGTAATTTTCTCTTACTCATTGTGTTATTTTTGAAATGTGGCTTTGTTAACTTTTCTGCCTCAAAGTAACTAGTTAGTAGTAGTATTACTTGTAGCTCATTACTTTGCAGATTTGATATATGGTGTGATAGTGAGGATCCATTCTACTGAGAACGAATAGGGTTCTTATTTTAGAACTCTATCCATTTATGGCAGGAGAGAGTTTTAGTTCCCGCTTCATTGGTGTGTCCAGCTGAAGTTAGGAAATTTCAGGGATGCTCCCAAATATTCCAGGAGAGGAAAGTCAACCTTAAGTGTACAGATACATGTTCTGGGTGCTTTGAGTTTTAAGAAAACATTTGAAGATATTGGATTAAAATTCTGTGCTCCTGTCCATAAACTGCAAATCTCAGAATTCAGTAGAACTAAACCCTGTCAATTAAAGTGGAATCATAGTGCTATAACTGTATAGTGTGAAAGGATCCTAGATTTGGGCATTGGTTCACATAGTGCCATATTGTCTACACAATTTGTGTCTCACCAACAATTTGTTGTGGTCTTGAATTGCTACTCCCATTTACCCAGTGGTAAAAGATTATAGAATTTGCAGTAGAGCAACACCCAGAGAGCCACCAATTGTCTAAACCTCATTTTGTACTTACTGGGTCTCTGAGGGAGATCTTTATCAGCCCAGAGTAAAAGTACTAAAAATTGAACTGGGGATCTTCTATACCCATAGTATGTGCTTTGCCACTGGGCTACACCCCTCCTGCAGTGTTGAGTTGAATACTGCAACATAATTCCTGCCTCTCTCTGCAGTATTTCCCCATTTTATGTTATGGGTATTGTTTTCCATGGCTGAGAAACTTAAGAACTTTGCAGGCTAGTCCCAAGACAGGAAGAGGGGCGTCACTGCTATCTTAGATATTGGTTTCTCATCCAAGAGAAGAAGGCAGACGATGAGTAAGTAGGAGCTAAGCCAAAAGGATTCAGCTGTGTTCATTTCTTTGGTATGCTATATACTGATCTTAATACATTCATCCACACACAAAATGCAGCTAGCAGTGCTTTCACAGTGATGTGAGATTTCTTTCTATATTATGTTTATTTTTGGCTTTTGTGTATTAGCTTAGCACATGCATCTCTGACCTGTGGCAGGAGGTAGATAAATTTTAGCTCTCTGGGTGTTTTGTATTACCGCTCCCACATTCCCTTTGGCTACGCTGGTTGTGATTTCTGGGAGCTGAAGTCAAAAACAGCTGGAGGGCCAAAGATCTCCAAACCCTGATCTATGGCATGCTTACTGCATACTGGTGAATTTGGTTCATGTTTTTATTGACTTCTGCTTGAGGAAAAAGGTTCAAGGCCTATACAGAAGACTTGAATGTGTACTTCAGAAGTTTTTTTTTAATTTGCAAAGATGAGAGAACATTTTAAAAAATGAAAAAATAAATGTTGAACATTGACCCAGTGGGTGTCAAAAGGATTTTGAGGTTTAGCATCACATGCTTGTTTGAAAATGTAGGAAGCTGCTTTGAGTGTAGCTTTAGAGTTGCTAACTTCTGTTCAGTGACAAAATATACCTTCGAGTAAATCACTGCTTACAAAAAGCATATGAGTATATTCAGGAGGGTATGAAGGAGATGTGTTCCTGGGCTTTACTTCTTGAACAGAAATTTTGGTACCAGAGGTAGAAATACCATGGAAAGAATAGAGATAGGTTCCTATGCCACAAAAAAGAAGAGCAGTTCAAATGTGTCAGCTAACTTTTTATTGGAGATTAATGTTATGCACATGTAAAATGAAACAACCAGGTCAGATAACTCTTGCATAAGTAAACAAAGACATTTTGAACCTTCTAAAGGCCACTTGAGGGCTTCTTCCAAAATGTATGCCTGGGATGATTTTTTTTTCTTTCAATACCTTCCACTTTTCTTCTGATTCCCATTTTGGTGGTGAAATTTATAGATCTACGATTTTTCAACATGCCAGCATAGTTGGTGAAGCAAGCTCTTTTACCCTTTCTTTCTGTTTAGCTTTTTGCACTTGGTCAGTAAGTGATTCTGGACACAGCTGTTTATCTTGCCTGTTGTACCTAAGCACACACAGCTACAGTAGGATTACCTGAACAGCAGAAATCTGTTCTTTCCCAGCAGAAATCTGTTCTTTCCCAGGTCAGGCTTTGTTGCACTGTTCGCTGTAAACACACTGGTACAATCCAGCAGTGAAAATCTGTTTTTCTCCAGCCCTCATTCACTATCCTGCCAGTGCCAGTGCTGGGGGAGGGGGGCTTGGACAGAAGACGAGAAAGCTGTGCTCCTGTAACAAGATTTTGTAAAAAAAAAAAAAAAGAGCTTCTTTTGTTTGTTAGAGGCTTAGGCCATTTCCACACTACACTGTTGTAGTGCTATTATTCCACTTTCAAAATTCTGTGGAATCCTGGGGTTTGCATTGTAGGGGTGAGGCCTTTAGAATTCTCAGCCAGAGAGCTCTTTGGCCTCAGTAAACTACAAACCTCAAAATTTCATAGGATGTTCAAAGTGGAATAATAGCACTATAACAGTGCAGTGTGGAAATGGCCTTGGTTAACTGAAGTATGCATGTCAAATTATCATGCGTCAGTTGCACAGGAATTCAGGCTGTTCTCTGCTGGTCGCTTAATGCAGGAATTTTTCAGATCTGTCTTGTTATCTAAGATAACTGTATGCCTTAATTTTGTATTTATTGTAATTGAATTCTTTTGCCATGTTATTTTTTTAAAGCTTTTTGGTTAGAAGTAATGAGTGACACAAGTACACTCTGGGGTTAAGTACTTTCAAGAGAGGCACACTACTAATTGAGATGTACTGTTGTGACAGAAAATGTGATAGCTTTATTGAAGGAAGAATGCTAGGAAAGAATTAAAACTTAATTCAGAGCGACAATAATTTAAAAATTGTAATATATGCCTGAGTACCTTACAGGCACCAGTTCTTGTCTGATCTTGGAAGCTAAGCAGGGTCAGCCCTGGTTAGTACATGGGTGGGAGACTGCCAACAAAATATCAGGTGCTATAGCTTATATTTCAGAGGAGGGAACTGGCAAAACCAATCCAATAGTATTCCTTGCCTATGAAAACCCTGAGAAATTAATGGGGTTGCAATAAGTTGACAAGTGACTTGAAGACACACGCACGCACAGACACACATATGAACTCACTGCAAATGAGGGGTTCAAACAGGATATAAGTTCAATTCTGTCAGGTTTGAGATTAGGAGCAGTGAGGCCCTTCCCTTCTCCGACTGTTATTCCTGCCCCTTTGCCCCTGTTCCAGTGCACTAGTGGAACTTTTTTTTTTAAATCTTTATAACTGTAAGCAGTGCAGAGTGGGAGAACTGTGGTTTGGAGTCTGGGGAGTTGGAAGGGGGTTAAGTTTCTCACACCTGTCCTGTTTCTTGATGAACATTTCTTTATTGTATTCAAAACTAGTACTTCATTGCAATCAGAATTAATGTGGAAAAAACAGTTGATTGTATGGATGGGGGAATCTTCCCCTGAAAAGTAATGAGAAACAATTTCTGAGCAGAAATCTCATTCAACTTGCTGAAATTCTTAGGAGCAGAGATGACATTCAGTTAGATAGATAGATAGATAGATACGATAGATAGATGACAGCAAATTCATACTCAGAATGCCAGAATATATACTGGCAAAACAATCCTCCCCTTCAAATGGGGGAGGTATCTGTAAGCTTTGGAGGGGACCCTGAGATTGGTAAGCATACAAAAACTGTTTAGGGAAGGACCGTTAATGGAATAAAAAACATTCCTAGTCACAGTTGAATGAAGACTGAATATAGTCACTGACAGAGCTGGCAGGGATATTTTTCTGTACATTCAGGCTAAGGGATTCTTGTTGCCTGAAAAAGTAATTCTGTGGCACTGACCCCTCCATGGAAATCCCTGTCTCAGAAAGTTATATAATGTTAGTCTTGGTCTGCATTTGAGGTCCTTTTTTAAAAAAAACAAAACAAAACTTTATTGTCTTGCTGTCTAATATATATCTTGTTAGTTCTAGTATTGGGACCTCTCTTTTTTAATTCTGTTTTAAGTCCTGTGTTATTTTTGGTGCTTAGTTTAATGATGGGATGGATGTTATTTTTGTCTCTTTGTTCTTCTCCTTTGTTGGATGCTTTGAGCAACTCCTATGGAGGGGAAAACAAGATATGTGTTTTTGCATGTAGGTATAAATAGATAAATAAGTGCCTCTCTCTATATATAACTAAGGAGTGAGGTCTACAGGAGCAGCCCATCATGTATAGTGGGGCCATACACTGTGGGAAGGCATGTGAGAGGGTCCTGTCTGCTGTGGTGCCCTGGTTATTGAGTATCTGCTATTAGAGGGCTGAACAGTGGGAACACGGATGCCATTCTGGCACTAACTAAAAATGTGGCTTTTAAAAACATCTTCAGAGACTAATGGACTTTATCCAAACCTGCACATATGTTTCAGACTTAAATTGCTTTAACTTACTTTAATGGTTGAACTAAAACTTGTCAAATGGTTTAATATGATTTTTGTTGTTATGTGTCTTCAAGTTGACTCCACCATATAGTGACCTTATTACAAGGTCAGATGTTTTTCTTGGCCAGATATATTCAGAGAAGATTTGCCCATGCCTTCTCCTTAGGCTGTGAGAGTGTGGCTTGCCAAAGGTCACCCAGTAGTTTTCCATGGCTAACCCTGGTCTCCCAGAATCCTACTCTGACATGCAAACAATAGCACCACATTTGCTCCCAGTATGTTCTTAGTTTGTTAAAATTATATGTTCATGTTTTACAGTGTTTAAATTCATTTAACTGATGATATTGCATGCTACCCTGGGATGACATGATATGCAAGGGGGCATATAAACATTTTAGTAAAATTGAATAAAATAACTGGATAGAGCATGCTGGAAGACAGCATAGTTGGATGGCTATAAACCCTAACAGGTGGACGCTGCACTGCAAGATTTTGTAATATGCCCTGCTTATTTTGAACTGAAGCCTTTTCTGCATTATGATGCTCTTCTGTGTAGTCCTGTCCCAGTCCCGGCAGTGCCTCTGCCGGGATGGGAGTGTCCCCCCCACGTTCCCCTCAGTACCCTCCTGGCTGCCTGCAGAAGGGAGTGTGAGGGACATGCTCCTTCCTTCCACACTCCAGCCGGCCTTCTTCCCATGCCGCAGTGGGGAAGGAAGAGTGTGATCTACCCCTGGCCTTTCTGCATGGTTGACAGCCGCAGAAGGCTCATGCAATCGAGGGCCAGGGAAGGAGTTTTTCTGTCAACGATATACCCCGCGATCATGCTGGCTAGTGACACAAGAAGGGCGGGACCATGACAATGTCATGCGGAAGTGTCATTGCCATCTCGCTCCTTTTGTATGACCATGCCAGGAGGACACCGTCCCGCGGAAAGGGCCTCAATGGAGGTACTGTTGCTTTGGACTTCCTGCCCCAAGCTGTGAGTTGCATTAAGCAGCTTGAAAATTGCCACTGACCGTAACTCTTTTTGCACGGCATTTCTGAAGTGAAAGGGCCCCTTGAGCGTCGCGTAAATGTGAGGAGCGGTCCATACGATGCACTCACATTTGTGCGACGCTCAAGGGCCTGATGTGGACAGCACGCACATTTTTTCATTTTCGGCTCAAAGCTGAAAATGCTGCGCAGTTTTGCGTATCACTCTGGGGCCGCGCATGCACTTACCTGGCGTGCAGAGCCTCGGGAGCCGGGCCGGTCGCACGTCCTCTCCTCAGTGCAGCCTGCGAGGTCCCAGGCTGCACTGTGAACGGAAGAGGCGGGTCGTTTGTGCAACGAGAAGCAGCTGCGGAGCCAAAGCAGGAGGGATGCAACAGCGTTCCTCCCAAGCCTTCATGTGCGAGCCCAGCACTGGGAAAGGTAAGGTGCAAAAAGGGCTCATTGCGCCTGACAGGTTCTAGATGTCACAGTGGTAACTTTTCTGTGCTCTGGTATTTAACATAAACAATATGTCTTGGG
Organism: Ctenosaura bakeri; assembly: GCA_948474755.1. NCBI lineage: Eukaryota > Metazoa > Chordata > Lepidosauria > Squamata > Iguanidae > Ctenosaura > Ctenosaura bakeri. The sequence continues at coordinate 34,101 of CAOLHI010004499.1, read as the reverse complement.
GAAAACTAGGGAATTCATGAGATATTAGTAGACTGCTTGAATTATTAAAAGTCTTGAACGTAAGGGAAAAATACATGTAAAAATTTTAACAACATAAATTGTGTAGTTAACGGCAGCCCTTGTCTTCTTTCTTTGAGAGTTAGTAGAGGGAAGAGCCCTATGCTGATTTCATTTAAGGTAATTTTCATGCAGAATATCAAGAATGAGTTATTAATTAAATTATTATCACCAAATGGCTATATAATTACCTTGTAAAATGAGTTAACTTTTCCCAGTCAGGAGTTCAGATGTTTTCCTTATGGCAAATAATTATTTATGTTGTGATCTGAAAGTTGAATAAAAGAGCACTTGTCTAGCTGCTCAAAAGCACTCTGTCATCTTATTAGATGCAACTGTTTCTTTTAAACAGACTTGTGTTGTTCTTTGAAGATGGAGAGGTTGCATTTAGTCCCCTGTAAGGCACCACTTGTATGGAAGTCATAAAGACCTCTTTTTAATGCTTGTGTCTCGTCTTAGCTGCAGCAAATAATGAGTGAGCAATTTGGGTTTGGTTCAAGACACATTACTAAAGTGGTATGACATGGTTTCCTCTTTTAGCTAGTATGGGAGAATTACTTCAGGCTGTTCAGTGAACAAAATTTTGTGGTGTTGGGGTCTCCTTAACTCCCGATTTGCTCTCTGCATCACCGGTAATATTATTCAGACTTATACTACACAAATAATGCTCATTTTTGTTCACAGCAAAACGTGATTTATACCCTGGTTGAGCAAAGAGAGTTTAATATTTTACCTTGTAATGAGAGTTATTGTGTTTTTTAAATGTTCCATGGTATTAAGGAACAATATCAGAAAGAATATAACATCTTGAATGTCAAGTGTTTTCTGAGCAACTCTGGGGAGAACCAGTATAGTGACTTTAAACCTTAAGGGACCCATTTTCAGCAATCCCTGGAGAACTGTTGTCTGGTTCCTGACTTTGCTAGTGTGAAATACTGAGATACAATGAACAGCATATGAGCTTAGTATATAAGTAACCTGTTAGGAGCAAATTATGCATCAGATGTTAACAATGATTACAAGGTGTTTTTTCTAAAGGCATGCTTTTGTGTGTACAAACACATGACCCTGATGGGTTAAATTGTTTCTGGCCAAAGGTGGAATTTATTTTGGATAGATTTACTAAAAAATTTTAAGCTGTGTTTGAGTTGCATGCTGAATGCAAATACACACTTTGTACTCTTCTAATCTCAAACAGTTTCATTTGTATGCTCAGAACATTTGCATTGCTGGAAGTGACATCTGATTTTTGAAAACCATTCATACAAAATGTATGCACATTCACACAATTATGGAATAGTTAGCCGTTGTCCAATTACTTGAACAGCCACAAATATTAGATCCTTATGAAGAAGATCTATGGTTTCATTGGTATTAGTCTCTGCTCCACTGATGCAGAGTTCAACAATTCTTTACATAGTAAAAATATGGGTCTTTATTAAAGTCTTTGGGGGCTAATTGATGTTATCCAAATCTATCCATGTGCTATGGATTTCAAATATTATCCATTACTTTAACTGATCTTAATTGGCTTGTTTTAACTTGATAATTGTTTAGAATGCCTTTACATGATTTGTTACTGTTCTAAATTGTTGAAATTAAACTGATTTCATTGGATGGTGCCCTGAGATTGTGGGATAAAAATATTTTAATAAAATAAATAGTTGCTATAGCCAATTTTTTGCCTGCTGGCCATCCTTCTGGTGATAAATCTCATCATATGTAGCTGGATTGGCATCTTAGCTAGCCTGCTGTTGGGGTATTATCCTAGTGTTGTACTATTTAGATGCTTGCGCAAAGAAGCATCTTAAGCATCTCCTTAAGAAAATGGTTGCCCGTTCTACGGTGCAAAAGTATGTGGGCTCAACTCATCCTATCCTCCCTACAACTGAAACATTCACAGGAAAAATCCTGGAATGACTACTAGTGTGGCTTGGAGTGTCCCTCCCCACCACTGCTGCCTCCATGTGCATAACTGTGCTGCTAAAGCTTTACACTCTGCTGGTGCTGAGCAGAATCTTACCTGCAATCTTATCTCTGGGGCTATTCTGAAAGCCTTAGAACCTGCTGTGGCTTATCCTCTGGAGGCTGAGCCTTTGGGAACCCAGAGACACCTCCATCCCACAATGATGTAGCAGAGTGAGATTGACATAGGAGTATACTATCTATAGAAGTTCTCATTCAAATGGACTTAAGCCATTATTAATGCATAGTAGTGACTCATTCAACTTATTTGGGGCTAGACAGGATGCAGTGCTTTTCATTGAGTTTGGTCCATTCACAAATAGACATTGCACAGGGGCAGGGAATCTAGTGAAGAGGGCAAAGTCTTAACTCCCCTCCCTTCATGTCAGTAATTTCAAAACAGCTTGCACTCTTCATGTGTGTTTGAGAGAATAAGCAGCAGCACAGGACCAAACTATGTGACAAAATATCATATGGCTAGCCTTGATCCAACTCAGTTGGATATTCTTGGGATTAATTTTTAAAACTATCTTGAATTTGATAAGGTCTCTACCAGAAGGTGTCCAGATTGTTTATTTGAGCATGGTGATTTGAACATGGGTGTTACCAAATGCAGCCCAACACATCAGCCACTACACCACATATGGCTGCATGTGCATGTGTATTGCATGCATATTGTTTCCACCAGTTTTGAAAAAAATAGCAATGGAGTTTGTCTCTTTGAGATTTAACTCCTCCCTTTTGTTGTTTTGCCTGAAGCTTCAAGCAACCAAAGATGTGAAATGGCTGTTACTCAGTGTCTTTAACTGTTGCCTCCAGTTGCCTCGGGCAGCGTACCAGTCATGGTAGCCCAACTGAAATGCTGATAATTTGTTTTGTGCAAGTTGATCTTTACCTACTAGGTATACAAAACATAGTGGATTTATTCTGGATTCCTGACTGGCACTAAAAAAATACAAGCGGGTTGCCAAACATCTTCTAGGCCAATGCTATCCAAAGTGGTAGTCCATAAACCAGTGCTGATTTATGAAATGGTGACTGTAAATCTGCAAAGAGTTTTCAGGAAAGAAAGAAGAGGTTATAACCAATGGCATAAATTTGGTACTGTTCCCTGCCACAGTGGAAGGGAGGAATTGCCGGCACCACATATCAGATTGATTGATAAGCATCATCAAGGGGCATAGGAGGTAGCGTCCATGCTACATTTAGTGGATCAAGAATGGTGTATATTCTTTTCTAGTAGAATCTAATCTAAGACACATACTCTACCCACAGGCCCCATAGACTCCAGTCTGTAGATCACCACTGAGTTAGATTATGGTCTGTAGTCCAGACTCTAGCAGTGTACCTATTGAATGAAGAACTGATATCACTCTAACCAGCAGGACTGAAAACCTGTTTGTGGTTCTGTCTGAAGGATGGCATTGAAATGTTCCATTACAGTCCTCTTGAGAGCACAAAACTTATTCCACAAAGACTGCAAGCCTATGAATAAGCCTGTCACAAATGGAAAGTCAAGTGTAATCCTTATTTGTCCTTTCTATATTGCCCCAAACATGTTTAGGTGTTATATTTGGACAAAAAAGCAGGCTATAATTGTTTATTAACACCACTGTTGTCTTTACATTTTGTCAGTTTTGAGGAACACATTCAAGGTTTCCCTGATTCAGATACATACTCTGGGCTGGCATGGGGAATCATTTTATTGTAGACCAGAAGCTATGGATGTGATGAAAACTTATCGTTGTACACTATTTTGTTAGGCCTGGCAGACATTAGGCTTGTTCTGTATATTTGATTTTTCACCTAACATCCACCAACTTTAGTTAGGTGCAAACATTAACCTGAGAAGTTGTACATAGGGACATATAAAGCAGCTTTATACCAAGCCAGATCATTCGTCCATCTTGCTAAGTATTGCTAATTCTGATAGGTTGCAGTTGATCTCCGGAGTTTCAGGAGGGAATTTTTCCTAGCCCTATCTGGAAATCCCTGGTATTGCCTGATGATTTTCAGTCCAAGTACTTACCAGGTCTGACTCCACTTAGCTTCCAAAATGGAACAAGATTGGTCTACTCAGGATATTGTGGTGGTATTCAATTGGTTGTTCCTCTGAGCATGTGCTTAGCCTAGGAGTTTATTTTCAGTAGTAAGGCTGATGCTCACACCCAGATTCTCCCCTGCTCCATGCATGCACACGAACACACACACGTAAGCATATTTCTTCTTATTTTCTCTTAAGCCTTAATTTCAGAAGTCTAAATTAGGAGGTGGAAATGGATATTATTAAACCTTCTGGAATTGGTACAGCCTTGCTGATCTCTTAGAAAGCACCCAGACAGCTACCAGCAAATCCGAGTCTACCTTCTTCCTACCTCTGGTTTACTGCAAAGTTTTTATTTGTATGTGTTTGCTTTTTGGCTTTTTTAAAAAAAAGCTTTTTGTATCGTGTATTGTTGGAATTCAGAGAGAGAAAAGAAACCAGCCTGAGGCAGAAACTTTGGAGTAACAGTACGGTTGCTTTTATTAGCTCAATGAAAATTACATACATAACTCTTTGCATTGAAGTACTGTACACAGCTTCCAGTTTTTGATGGGTTTGTTTATAATTTCTCTAGCGTAGCCTCTTTGATTATTTCTTAGCTGTGAGGCTTGGAATATCAAGTGTAATGTGCAGTTTTTAAAGAAAGGAACCACACGAAGCATGCAGGAAACTAAATGGCTGTGGAGACCTCATTTTGCCAAGCCTATTAAGTTTGCTGAGCTTGGCATTAGCTTTATGTTTACGTTTTGGCTTGCATTTCTAGCAGCCTGATCCGCAATCCATTTAAGCTGAGGTACAGGGAACCGGAGTTGAGTGACAGCCCAATCCTATGCATGTTGACTTGGAAGCCTGAGCCACAAACACAGCAAGGGTGTTTAGTGGAGCCTTTGCCATTGTGGCACTCTGGTCATGGAATTTGCACTGCTTTCTACATGGGGAAAATGCATTACTGAAAGAAGAATACCAAAGGGCAAGTAAGAACAGAAGTTTGCATATGCTAACATATATTATAGGCCCTTGTTTAGAAGCAAGACCTTACCTGGAGTTGCTGGGTCTCCTTTGGAAATAGTAGTAGGTTTGGAGTGTGTGGGGAGGGAGTTGACATACCTGCAGCTCTGTTGGTGCAGCCCCAGCTGTTTGTACCGAACAGTAGCCTCTCTAGATTAGGGACGCATCAAACTGCTCTATGGCCACTGGAAACAATGGTGATCTTATACTCCGTGAGAGACATCCAGGCCAGCTCAGAGACTCAGTCCTGTTCCTAAATCCAGGCTACTCTTCTGAGTGCTCCCCAGTTGGTGTTAGTCCCCCAGCTTCTGACTAATACCTTGGCTCTTAACCTTTGAACTACTAATGGACCACTTGGCTTGTCATTTCCCCCACAGTTCTGGGTTTTAGGAAGAATATAGACAGGTTAGAGTGGGTTCAGAGAAAGGTAACAAGGGTAATGAGAGTAGAGAAAACAAAACGTGAGGAAAGGTTGAGGAAATTGGACATGTTTTGCCTGATGGGGAGAAGACTCATGGGCTACATGATTGCACTCTTTAAATACCTAGAGGGTTGTCACAGGGCCTTTCTGCACTATACCATTATAGTGCTGTTATTCCATTTTCATCCTCCTGAGCAATTCTGGGGTTTGTAGTTTCCTGAGGGCCAAGTGCTCTCTGGCTGAGCTTTCTGAATGCCCCTCCCTAAACTGCAAACCCAAAGATGCCATAGGGTGGTGAAAGTGAAATAATAGCACTATAACAGTGTAGTGCAGAAAGGTCCACAGAGAGGAAAATGCTGGCTTGTTCTGTTGACAGAGGATAGGACCAATTCTAAGGTTTTAAGTGAAAGGAGAGTAGATTTTGATTGAATGTTAGAAGGAACTTCTTGATGGCAAAAGCAGTTTGGTCGTGGAACTAATTACCTTAAAGAGATGGCAGGGTATCTTTTCTGGAAGTCTTCAGAAAGAGACTGTACAGCTACTTGTTGGGGATATTCTAGCTGGAGTTCCTGTACTGAGAAGGGGGTTGGACTCAGTGGGCTATGGAGCCTCTTCCAACTCTCTGATTCCATAATGCTAATTATGGTAATTTAAATAGAAATACAGTACTTTTCACCATCATGGAAAGACTGTCTCCAAGTGATCTGTGTGCCTACTCAGTTTGCTGTCTAACTGCCAGCTGATGCACATTTTCACAGCCATCTGATCTCCCTGCTTCTTCTCTTTAACTGAACTTCAGTTTAACAGTACTTCAGATGGAAAAATGTCTTCTGTAAACTAAGACATATGGATTCCTGTGGAAGGTCCCAGATTTGGTCCCCAGCATCTTGAACAAGCTCACATTTCAGAGTTTGGAGAGCTTCTGACAGAAAGATCCACTTTAGGATAAAGTAGCTTCATGTGTTCATATTACTACTGTTTCAGAATAATAAACAAATATATTATGTAGGTAAGGGATGGAGAATGCAAGTAGCAGCGTAGACCACGCTGATTTTTTATTGGTCTAATTTGAAAGGAGTTGAGACTTTCGCAATGTATGACTGATAGGATAATAAGAAAAAATAGTAAAAAAATGTTTCTTTACACAATGGGTCTTTGGTATCTGCTTAGGTAGTTGATAATTCTGTGGTTTTGGCTTTTTTTTTTAAACGCTTTTTGTGTTGTGTAATCTGTGGATGCTGAAGTCCAGTGGTTTAGTGGTTTAGCAAAATGGTTTCCCTCAAACGAGTGCCAGAGAGAGCTTGAAGATTTGTGAAATGGTGGGAGACCACAGCAGTGTACATCAGTGTAGTGCTCAGCACATGGCAAAATCAAGGTTTGTTTTTTGGATTATTTTTTTGCAAACGTTTCCAAGCTGTGTTTGGTTGAATCCATGGATTCAGAACCTGTGGCTATGGAGGGCTGACTGTATTGTTGATGTTGTTATTCTTTATCTATACAGCGCCATCTTTGTACATGGCACTAACAGCCCAAAACAGTGGGTCCTACCAAAGATGTAAAATCTAAAATATATGTATATACACACAAACACATAGGAAAGGAAGGAATAATAAAACTATGCCATAGTTTGGATCAAGAATCTTTGACCTTCCAGATCAGAGGTGAACAAAGGGTGACTCGTGGGCTGTATGAACCCCTGGACTCTACTTCTGTGGCCCTAAAGTGGCCCCCCACCCCAATCACTGAAATCCAACAACTCCCCTAATTAAAAAAAATAAAACAGTTGACATGATTTGGGATGATTTCTGCCCCAAAACCACACAGACAAACCTCCCCAAAATGTCAAAGCATGCAAAAACACCTGTACCAGTTCCTACAAGCATACCAAAATTCTGCACTCTCTCCCTCCATTACTTCTCTTTTCTCTACGGTCCTTCTCAAAATTGTGATAGCAAGTGATGGGATGTCACTTCTTGTCACCATTTTGAGAGAGACTGCAGAGAAAAATTGAGATATTTGGGCATGCAGAGGTGGTGTGTGGCCTGTGTTGGATGAAACTGGCTTCTTATCCCTACATAGTTGCCAACTCCTGCTCCAGATGACTTTACCCATCATAGTTCACTATTGGCTGGACTGCGTAGGATTGGTAGGATTTGACATTCACATCTGGACGCCTGTATGCTCACAGATAGCTTCCATCCTGCTGTATACCTGGGAAATGTTCACGGTGCAACAGATTTCCTGGAAAAGGCCAGAATGGAATTCAGAACGAACAGAATGAAACAAAAGGTTCTGGAGATCTTTTAAGTGTGGTATTTTTTCTGAGCAAGTCTTCATAAGAAAGATGAGAGTTTGCAAATAGAATGCACAACTTCCATTCACTTCCATAGGACAAACCTTGGATGTGTGCCTGTAGGATGGTGTCCAGTCCAGTGTCTGAAGTGTGGGCAAGTCAAAAACAAGAATAAGAAGCAGGAGAGTCCCATTTCAAAGGAGGCAAAACATAATGCAGGCATATTTCAGTCAACCAAAGTCTCTGACAAAGAAGCTTCTTCTTCTTACAAAAATGTTCACCCCCTCGAGCCCCCCATTTTGTTCTTTCCCTCTGTCCAGCTGGAATCTTTTAGCAGCATCAACAGTGGGAATATGGTGAAGGAGGGCTAGAGAAACACAGACTTTCAGTGTTGACCTACAGCAGAATGTCTTTAGTAAACAATGCAATAAATCTTGAGTACAGAAAGAGTGGGGTTCTATTCCAGCTGATTCTACTTTAGCAGATTACAACAGATGTGGTAAACAGCAACTGTCTCTAGAATCCCTTCTGAATATGCACAAGCAACAAAACAAGGGGAAAGGAGAGAAAAGCCTGCGCCTAGCGTGTTAAAAAAAGGCCACAAAATGAAAATCATAAGAAGAATGGAGAGTGATGAAAGAAAAAGTCATCCCTGGATGCATTTTGGAAGAAGCATCCCAAGTGGTCTCTAGAAGGTTTGGCATGTTTTTATTTACTTGTGCAAGGCTTACCTGATGTGATTATTTCCTCTGTGCGTAGTGTTAGCTTTGACAAAAATTTGGCTGATAAATGTTGAACTGCTCTTCTTTTTTCTGGTGTTTGAAACTGCCTATTCTTTCCATTTTATTTCTGCCCCAGTGCAAAATTTTCTGTTCAAGAAAGTAATGCCCAGGAACGTATCTATTTTGTTAACTGAGATGTACCAGGAATGCCCACTTGAAAAGCATTTCTGGGGTCTACTTGAAAAGAAATAAGGTTGAATTCCATTCATTTTGAGTCTGCCTCAGTCTGAACATATAATTCAGACCTGCAGCAGGTAACATCTGAGTAGATATTCTTTGCTGGTGTTTAAATATAACTTTTGTGCAGGAGGTGGCTGAGTTTTAACAAGAGGAAAGCTTTTAACTTGACCCAAGAATAATGAAGGATTTTTCAAAGCCTCTTTCTGTGTATGTGGGATGGGGTGAGAGAATGCTGCTTTCTCCAAGCACTTTCCTAGATTTGCGACTAGACTTGTACGTGGTGGACTTGTACATGGATTGCCTCTGTATTACAGACTTCAAGATACCCATCTACTTAGTGCTTTACCATTTTAGTATATGTAGTCTTTAGTATATAAAATCCCCATGGACTACTATCTCCATTTCTAGTTAATGTAGCATAGCACTCCAGGTAGAATTACTTGCCTATTTGCTTTCAAGCTATATGTCATATGTGTATTTTGAGGAGCATAGTGACACCTTACCCTTCAAAGAGATATTAAGGATAAAATTGTATAGAGAGGGAAACAGTGGAAGAAGAGAGGTAAATGGAAACAGCTAGTTTCAAATAATACGGTTACCTGCAATACCGGGGAGGGTGTCAACGAGGGTATCATGAGGTTTCATTTTGAAAGTAAAATGAGTAGAAACAGCATCACTTCTTCCTCAAATCACAGCACTTTCAATCTTACAGGTTACTTTCAAAGGCATTTTAGAGGCATTTTGTATAGAATTCTTCCAGGTTTGTGCCATTTTTAATCAATCCCAAGATTCCTTCCCCTCGCAAATTAACACACAAAGTAACAGAACAATAGGTGTTATGTGTTGTGTTAAAAATATAAGGTAGCATTAAGGGTAAAAAATAATTATTGAGCGGGGCTCACAGAGAGTTAAAAATTACTTTTTAAAAAAGTCAAGTTCTGGGTTTAAATATAGTGAGGCAGATAGGCAATGAAGAGAGTTGTGGCATGATTTCATAGTAGTCTATGGCAATGCTCCTCAAAGTGGTGATCCCTGAACTGGTGCCAGTCTGCAAGCCATTGCCTACCAGTTTCCAGGAAAGAAAGAAAGAATTCTGGCCAGTGGGCACAAATGTGGTAGTGGTTCCTGGCATGTTAGGGATAAAAATGGCCAGTTCACCCACGTCAGATACCTGAGAAGCATTAATCTGTGGTGTTGTTGATGGTATTAGTATAACTACCATTTTCTCCACCTGTTTTTCTGAAAAACAAATGTTTTGTTACGCTTCTGTTTCCTTGTATGTCTCTACCAACAACTTGTACTAGTGACTCGAGTCTCGGCAGACATTAGCATCACACTGGTCACCTCCCCACCCACCTCAGCATACGTTGAGGTGGCATTTTTCCACCTTTGTAACAGTTGTGCAGTTCCCATAGCACTAGTGACATTGTCTCATCTCTGGCTCTGTCCAGGAATAGATAAAAATAGTTACAGCATTGTTGCTTTGTTGAATCCTTTGAGTTGGCTTTGTTTTGAAAGTCAAACCGGTAATAATTTTTCTTCTGTCAATTTCATGTGATGCAAACCAGTTGGTAATTTTGAAGGAACGGAGAAGTTCAAGCAATTAAATTGTCTGTAGGTTAAGAAGGCTACAGTCTATTGTTTTGGTAATAGTATATAAATTTACTTCTGAAGCTGTTATATCTAATCCACTTAAAAAACAACAACAACTTTTGATCTACATTCTGGGCACAGTTTTCAAGTGGAACCATTCAGCAAAGCCCTGACCTACTTCTTCTGAGAAAGTGTGCAAGTCGGCCTTGTCCTGCTAATTTGTCAGGAAGGGGTTTTGAGGTAAATTCTTCACGGCTTAAATGCTCACGCGCAGCGATAACTTCGCTGTAGAGCATTTGCATAGGCAGCAGCCCCCTTGCTAGGCTAGCGTTAAATATAGCATGAAGCTTAACAGAACTGACCTGCAATTAAGCAGTGGCAGTCCCTCATTTTGTGCTCTGCAGTTGTCAATTAGCCTTTATTATGAGAGATTTGTTTGCAGGAGGCTTTTGTGAATGGAGGCTGTGCCCAGTTGTCTTGCCCAGTACCTGAATAAAAAGGACATAAATTTGCACAGTTATTTTAAAATTCGATTCTTGATTCCCCACCCCCTACTCTTTCTTTCTCTTTCTGTCCTTTTCTTTTGTTATTACTATCTTTCCTCAGGAGAGATTTCCCTTTTTCATATATGTGAGCTGGCATAAAGCATATTTCTTTCTGCTTCTCATTGGCAAAATGAGTGTCTTGTGTATAGATATGCTGCAAAAAGTGGACATTGAAAGAGAGAAGAAATAGATCTACAGGAATGGGGGAGTGAGATGCCCTTGGAGACAGAATTGTGGAGCTTGGTAGAGAAAAGCTGTGTAAGTGTATAGTTTTGGTGAGGGGGGTTCAATGTAGAAATAGGGGATATTCTCAGGATGCCCATGTGCATGTGGAGTGGCATCTGTGGGTCATGCCAAGGTACAAGCAGAAGAACACCTGGCTCATAAGGAGGTGGTAAGAGGAGTGTGAGTAAAGTGAACACTCTCTTCAGCCTTGCCCTGAAGTGACACCCTAGAGAGCCACTGTTGTGTTTTGGTTAGAGTGTCAGATGGGGATTTCAGAGGTCCAGATTTAGTTCCCACTGAGAAAAGATTGCCTTGGGCCAGTAATACTTGTACAGGTTGATATGCTGCAAGGGTAGAAAATGAAGAAGAGTAGGAATGGAAAGAATATTGAATAATATTTTTAAAAATAGTTTCTCAACACACAAGGAAAATGCTGAACTGACAAAAATCTTGGCAGTTTGGGGGTTATTCTATGTAAAATTTGCATATGGTTTTTTGCATAGAAAACATTTTTTGTGTGGTAATTAGCATTTTCTGTGGGGAAAAAAATACTGTTTCCGGACATACCTTTTTCCTATAAAGAAAATGCTGTTTTCTGTGGGAAAAATCAGAAATCATCTAAGGCAGTTATCAACCTTCGGATTTATTTACTTAATGGATTGTGGCTCTCAACATTCCTTGCCATTGGCTACACATGCTAGGGATGCCAGTACTAAAAGTTTAACAACACGCTGGAGGGCTGCACAGTTCCCACCTATGGTGTCAAGCAGTGGTCTTATTTAAACCAACCTCTGAGTTGTGTCAGCAGCAAACACCAAGACAGAATCTGCTCTTTTATAGAGCACACCATAGTTGTGTGTCTTTCATTCCACCACACAGGTTTGCATACACCTCATCTCCTCTAATTTAAGATGCCTAAAATGCTTGGGCCTACCTAGTACTTGGTGGGAGGCCAATAGGAGTACTTGGGACCTCCAGGTATGGCTAGTAAAAAATTCTAATGTAAATCTCGTTGAGCCTTCACTACCAGTCAGAGTTGAGAATACTGGATTTGACCAAGTGTGAGGTAGCTTTTAATGTTACAGTGGTTATGGCCAAAGATCTCATGTATGTGTAGATGTCTGTATTTCACTATTAGGACTGGAAAAACTGCATAATGTCTACTTATTAGAAAACAATGAAGAGTGTTCCTACTTTTTAAAATAATAATACAATTCTAATGCAGAGTGGAAATACACTATATTTAATGTAACAGATAAAAAAATGTAAACAAGAAAAGATGGCCACCAGTTCTCCAACAACTTCCTTAGAAAGAAATTTTCTGCACTCTGACTTTTCTTGGCAAGATTTATTTGGAGGAGGTTTGCCATTTTCTTCTAAGGCTGAAAGAGTATTACCGTACTTGCCCAAGGTCACTGTGGGTTTTCAGGGCTCAGTGAGAATTGAAACTCTCTTTCTTAGAGTCCAACACCATTTCCACATGATGATGGTCTCGTGTTGTCCCGTTGCAATCCTGGCTGTACTGTTGCTGGGAAGGGAGTGTGCAAGGAACACTCCCTTCCACACCTGACCTTCCACACCCTGCGGAAGGGAGCACAAGCGACACATGTCTGCCTTTCGCAGTGCAACTGGGCTCTTTCACATGCTGTGCTGGGGCAGGAAGTGCCTCCATTGTGCTTCCAGCCCTTCCACATAACAGGTAAGGACAGGAACGTTGTGCAGTCACGGGTGCTTAATGGATTTAATCTGTTAAGCAAATGAGGATGGGGATGGGGATGACAGTGGGACCATGATGATCTCGTGTGAAGGCATGACTTGCAGACTACTACCATTTTGTCCCCATAGCAAGACTGCAGTGGCATGCAGAAATGACCCGAGTCTGGCATTCTAACCACTATATCATGCTGGCTGTCTGTATCCCATGGATTTATTCAAAATTTTAAAAAGGCATTGCCTTAAAAGGCTCTATGAAACCAATGACCCCCTAAGCCTTCAGTAATATGTTTTTAATAACAGTATTGAGGCTCTTACTGCGGAGAAACTTCACCTTATACATCCAAAGGACCTTTCAAGATAGTTCTGACTTAAGAGTAAGCCTTCTGCAACAGCATAATGTAATCAATTGAGCATTGACTACAACCCTAGAGACCAGGGTTTGATTTCCCGCTCAGTCATGGAAACCCACTGGGTCACTTTGGGCATGTCATACACTCAGCCCCCAGAATACCCCACGATAGGTTCACCTTATGGTTGCTGTAAGTTGGAAACAACTTGATGGCACACAACAACTTCTGCAACAATTTCTTGAAGTTGTAAAGACCCGAATGATAGAGCAGCTGGAATTTTTAGCTCTTGGAGCTCGAAATGTAGATTCTTTGGTACTTCTTTTACTTTCTATCAGTCATCTTCCATCTAGATACCTTCACCACGGTGCATTTAGGTTATGCTAAATAATGTTGAGGCATCTTGTCTTTGCATTTACAGAGAAGGGCCATACAAGGCTGCTGTATGTCGTGTGCAGTAGAATAAACTGAAAAAAAATTCTTGGCTTTTGCTGAGTCAGACGCACCCAGTCGCAGGCACATAATGTGTCTGGAACATACAGTCCAACCAACTCAGGCCTATTGCCAACTGTCTCGCTGGGCAAGAGAGAAGAGAAGCTCCATGGCACAGCTCTTGGCAGATTATGTGCAGATGGGCAGCTGCTGTCTGAAAGCTTGCTCATACACACTCTGCATCACGAGCAGTTTATTAATTCTCTGGACCCCCCAGAAAGCACTGATGCTTGCCTTTAAACAGTCTTCTATACTTTGGTCTGCTGTCCAAGAAACAAATCAGAGTAAATAAAAGCTTAAAATAGGAGAGTTGCCCTTTGTATGTTGGGTGTTTGTATGGGGGGTGGGTCTTGATGTTCTTAAAAAAAAAATTCCATGTTTGCAATGGTCCAAAACAAAAACTGGGCAAATATGTCAAATTCCCATCAGTTTAAGCCCTAAGTTTTAGATCCAGACTGTGTGGGGGGTGTGTGCATGTATATGTGTGAGTGTTTAAAACATCTTCTTTCTTGCCTTCTGCCCAAATCCTTTTTGTAGCACTTGTTGGATCAGAAACCATTGGACGCACACTAGGGGGCCAAGTTGCATGGACAGGTTATATGTAGCACTCTCCAGACTGATTCACTGATTCATTCATATTCCCTCCCTTCCTCTTTCTCATTCCCTCTCTCTTTGTCTCTTTCCTTCCTCCCTCCTTCCCTGTAACACATTTTATCTTTTTCTCTTAAATAAAGCAGCTGGTTGCAGGGAGAGAGGACAAGAATCAGATCAGGATTAGGGTTTTGGGGGGAAAGTGGCTTTAAGCTTTTTATCCTCACCATTGTTCTGATAGGAAACAAGCCCCTCCCATGCATTTGGTGTTTGGGATAGAGGGAAAGCTCCCTTTGACAGTTTGTTGATTCTGTCTGTGTTCACTAAGTTGCTTCCAATTCATAAACTATTTCCACATCACACTGTTACAGTGTTGTTATTCCACTTTCAGCATCCTGTGGAATTCTGGGCTTTGCAGTTTACTGAGGCCAAAGAGCTCTCTGGCTGAGAATTCTGAATGTCTCTCCCTAAACTGCTAACCCCAGGATTCCATAGCATGCTGAAAGTGAAATAATAGCAGTATAACAGTGTAGTGTGGAAGGCTTGTAGTCCAGTCTAGCTAGATGTATGTAAGTAACATTTAAAAGTAAGGCAGGAGCTGGTGTTTGAAGGTTTTTGCTTTTGTGTCCAGTTTCTTGGTTCTGAAAAAAATCTGGCACCTAGGTTTTTTTCAGTCAAGACTGTTGTATATTTATTTTTTTTAGAAGTAGCTGTTTTACCCCCCCAGAGCATCACATACTGTTGTCTTTCTGAGTTTGGGCCCCAGTTTTGCTGTGATTGGCTCAGTTTTTTGTTTCTTTGGCTGTCTTTTCCCAGTTTCCAAAGAACTTGTGACAGGTTATGTAAGAACAGTGTCTAGTCTGCAAATATCTATGCTGTCTAGGTTTGTCATGGGTTCTCAGAGGAGTTGCCAGGTTTGGGATTTGGAAGGGTGCTGGGAGCAATTTTCTATTTTTTCTGAGCTAATGAATGACTACAGATGCAGGAAGCCCCTGCCTTTTGACACCCCATTATCTCATGACTCACTCTTTTGATGTTTCCCAAAATTTAAGGACGAGTTCATTTAAATTAAGGGGGGTGGTCTTTCATCATTTTTCCCCAGTCGTGCCAACAGAAAGAATGGATCTCCTGGTCCAATTAATAGAACTTATCAGTATTGCAAGCATCGAAAGAGTGGGCTTCCATCACTTTTTCTTGCCTACAGAGGCTTGCTTGAGACCTCACATGCATTGCTTCTGTGCAAGAGGAGAGTGAGGCTCTAAGCCAGCAAAGAGTTTACAAGCAACACACATGTGCGGATGGTTGAAGTGACCTCTGTAAGTCCTCCATGTTCTCTGCAATAGATGGGTTCCACTTTTGACCATTTCCATTTTCTGACAGTGCTCCAGTCTCTAACCTGTCAGATAAGAGAGTGAAGCTTGTACTCTCTGCATTGCATGGATAAGGAGTGTTTTCAGAAATTCTTTTCCATCATGGAATTCATTTCCATTTAGGATGTAGGACAAAGTGGTTGGCTTTATTGTAAAATTCTGAGGGGCTGTTGAGGTTAAACTTGGTCCATAAATACAGTAAATAAATAGCACGAAGTTATTTCACTGGGGAAAACGTTATTTTCCCTTTTTGGGTCACTTGTGAATTGGGAGAACTTCCACTTTGGTTTTGTTTGAATGTAGTTAAAACGTCACAGTATCTGCTGAGGCAATCTTTGATATGGCTGTTGATATAACAGATTACTTTTTTTAAAAAAATGTTGTTTTATTGTTGTTAAAAAATTTTTCCCCATGCACAGTTAGACTATCAGCAGAATGCAATTGTTTAAAAAATGGAATAATCTTGTGCAGATAATTATGTGAAACAATAGGTTATTGTCATTTGTAGCAAGTTTGTCAATATCATGAGCGTCATCAGTGTCAGTTAAAACACAGAAGACACATAACATGTTTTTCTTGACCTTTAAATCAAATAAGCAGTGAGGGCCAATTTTTATCTCCAAGTGAATGCTGCCAAAAAAGGGGGGAAAAGAAATGACTGGATATCTACTTCTGGTTTGTATTTCTGGATTTTGGGAGACAATTTTCACTGTTTGGAGCAGAGCTGAGTTTTTAAAAGGATAAACTACTTTTCTTCTTCGTGGTCTCTGTGCCTTCATACACTAGGAGCTTTAGCGCCTGGCGGAGCGTTGGGAAAACTTCTAAGCTTGTTCGCTTGGCGGGAACCCCTCCCCCACGCCGGTACTGCGCATGCCCCTCCCCCCGAGCAACGGTCTCCCTCAGTTTTTTCTGTCCGCCCCCGCGAGGGAAAGGTTCTTTAGTTTGTTCCTCTCACGTCGTGCTTGGCTTGCTGTTTTTTCACGGTTTTACGGACTTTCGGATGTCTTTGACCTCTCTTTGATCCCCCTTCGGTTTTCGTTTTTTTGGGTTTTCGGAGTTTGGCGTTTCTTCGTCTTATGTCCGCGCTCTTTAAAAGTGCGTGTCCTGCGGCCGCAAGGTTGCCCCAACGACGGCCATAAGGAGTGTCTCTTCTGTTTGGGCGAGCCCCAAAAATGGCTTGCCCAATTTGCAGGGTTTTTATCCCCAAACTCTTAACCGCCCCGCGAGACTCAAATCTTATTGTTGGGAAAAGTTCTGCGGGCGATAGACGGACCTCCACTTCCAAGATGGCCGACAAGAAGACGACCACGCCATCGACGGTATGGCGGCCCCGTTGTCCCCTGTCGGACGGGTCGGTACCGGCAAGCCATCTCGGCGTTACCGGGGACCCCAAAGCTGTCGGCGGCTGCCAAGTCAGCGAAAGGATCCTCGACGGCGGGGGAAGGCTGAGGCTCCCCTTACGGAGACGCCTGAAAAAAAGCGCCCTGCTCCGGACGGAGGCAAGGGCAAGGAGAAGGAGAAGAAGAAGAAGGAAAAAAGAAGCGCTCCCCGGCGGGGGACGCTCAACCTCCTACTCCTCCTCCTACTCAGCAGCCTTCCAAAGGGCGAGGCGAGTCCGTCGACCTCTCGGAGGATGAGATCGAGGACTTTCCCCCAAAAGCGCCCGGACTCGCCTGTGGCAGACCCTCCAACCCTGGTGGAGGAGCGCCACCGCCCTCTTAGCCGCGGGTCGGCCGACCTGCAGAAAGGGGAAGCCCTCGCTTCTCCGGAGCGGCGTTCACCCCCTTCAGGTCCCTCCCGCTCTTCCGAGCGTCCGGTGGCCTCGCCGCCTCCGAGGGAGACAAGAGAGGAACAACCTCCCCGCTGCCTCCAGATACACCTCGGCGTCCACGTGGCCAGGTACGCGAGGGAATCTGAATGGAGAGAGCGCCCGGCCTCCTATCGGTCGCATTCGCCATCGTACCGGGATCGGTACCATCGTGGCCCGAGTCGCGGGGAGACCTTCCGGGGGCCCCCGGCACCTCGTCGACAGCGCGAATCGCGCTCGCCTAGAGGGGACGAGGCTGGTACCGTCGACGCCGAAGCCGCCCCGCGGACCGCCGCCCTTTCAGCCGCTCTCCCTCCCCTCGATATCATAGGGCGAGGGAGCCTTCACCACGGTATCGGGCGATATCGCCACCTCCGGGGCACGGCAACGGCGACGCGCCCTACGGAGTCGGTGGTGACTGAGCGGGCACGACGACGTCAGCCTGCCAGACTACCCCGGTACCACCAAGAGGGTGAAGTCAGTGGTCAGCCATCCCAAGCGGGGCTGCTGCACCACCGCCCCGGTGCGGAGAAGCCTAGGAAGGCAACACCTGCGGCGACTACGAAGGAGCCGGAAAGCGAGCGGCGAAGGACTCACCGAGCTCGGAGTCGTACGACTGAGTGCGGAGTCTGAGGTGTCTGAGGCGGCCTCCCAGGAGTCTCCTCCGTTGGGATTCGGGGCCCGATCCCAGATTCTGCTCCAGAGGACGCCCCCAGTTCTCTGCGATGCTGCTCCGCATGGCCACTACCCTCGGCCTTAAGATCGCCGATGCGGAGCCGGAGGTACGACCCAGCCTTCTCCGTTTTCGAGGAGAAGCGACCTTCCAGGGCCCCCCGCCCCCCGCCCGGGATGATGGTAAGGCCCCGGGGAAAACCCGGCCTGGCCAGCCGATACCGCAGCGGGGGCCCCTTTACAGGGTGCAGAAGGATAACCCGGTTATTATTTAATCACCCTGCACCAAACTCTGTGGTCGTCGAGTCCGCGCAGACGAAGGGCCCGGCAGGCAACACACCACCCCGCCGGAAAAAGAGGGCAGGAATTTGGGACGCCTACGCAAGGAGGTTCTATTCAGCTGCCTCCTTGCAGATCAGGCTGTCCAACACTCAGGCTTGCCTCGCGGATACCTGAAGAAAGTGCTCGATCGCCTGCAACCGGCGATGGAAGCGGTACCGGGGGAAATCCGCCAAGCCTCCTCCGTGATTTCAATGAGGCTATCTCCATCGCTCGGCACCAGATGGCCTCCTCCCGGACGCAGTGGAGATCGCCTCCCGGGTCATGGCGGACCGCCGGCCCTCCGCCGCCATGCTTGGCTGCGACCGGCCGACATCCAGGAGGACACCAGAAGGAGGATTAAAGATTCCCCTTCGACGGTAAAGGCCTATTAAATTTCGTCCACAGACGGTTTTGGACAATCCGTCAAGGCGAGACTACCGCAAAAAAGATCGGGCTGCATCCGGCCACGCAGGCCCGCAGGGCCTCCACCTTCCCCCCACCCCTGGCGACGATTTTCCCACCTCGTCGTTCCGCTTTCGGCCCAGTCTGGAGTCGAGACCGCCCCGGCTCATCGGCCAGACGCACGATTAGGCGGCGCCCGGCTTCGTCGAAGAAGTCCTCCTCCGAGACAAAGTCTCGGTTTTGACGTGCCTGGCAGGACCCACCAATCCCCACTCTTCAGCCTACCATCAGCGCTCGGAGACCGACCGACTCTCGCTCGACACCTAGCGGAGTGGCAGATGTCACTACGGCTCTTGGGTGCTTTCCATCGTCCGTCTTGGACGCCATCGATTTCTAAAATTTCCTCCTCGCGGCTTTTAACTCCACGCCGTCGAGTCCGGCCCTCCTAAGAGATCCAATCCCTCCCCAAAAGGGGCGATCGAGCGGTGAAAGGAAGACCACCGGCTTCTTCTCCAGGTACTTCAGGGACCAAAAGCCGACGGCCCCTCGGCCGATCCTAGACCTCAGAGGGGTGAACTACTCACCCCCCAAAAGGTTAAAGATGGTCACGAACCGTCGATCCTACCCTTCCTACATCGAGGGGACTGGTTGCCTCCATCGATCTCCGAGACGTACTTCCATATCGCCATTCGCCCGCAGCAAACGGTCCCTCCGCTTCGAGTCGACGACACCTGTTACCAGTACAAGGTGTGCCGTTCGGATCTCGACTCCCCCAAAGGGTTTCACCAAGTGCATGGCCCCGGTGGTTTTGCGGACAAAGGGCGCTTCCGTCTTCCCCTACCTCGACGATTGGCTGTTGGTGGCGTCCTGCAAACAAATTTTACCACACGCCAATGACGGTCACTCCTACCCGCCTTGGTCACGAGAATCCAAAGAAGTCCCACCTCGAGCCGGCGAGGATCTTGGACTTCATCGGGGCGACGCTCGACTCACCTCCGCCAGGGCGTACCACCAAGTTTTACACAAACCTTACCCCGGGGCCCCCGCTCACGCTCGACGGCCCCGACGTTATCTGCGAAAGCGTCCAGCAGCTCGGGCTACATGGCTGCGACGACCGCGGCACTCGCCAGGCTGAGAGCAAGACCTCTTCAACACTGGTTCGTCCGAATTTGACCCCCTGCGAGACGAACAGACACTCCGACTGCAGCTGCCGGGAGACGTCCGCTATCCCTCCGATGGTGGCAGTCGCGACGAATCTATGTCAGGGGCCTTTTCCAAAAGCCGACACCGAAGGTGACGGTAACGACCGACGCCTCCCTGTATGGATGGGGTGCCCACTGCGGCGATTTAGAGTCCGCGACAGATGGACCGACGACGAGACCGCTCTCCATATCAACGCGCTGGAGCTGCTCGCCGTCTGGAAAGCCCTACGGGGGTTCCCCCCATGCCGTGGCGGGGGGACGGTCCCCGATTCTGACGGACAACACCACCGGTCGTACATCAACAGACAAGGTGGGACTCATTCCACAACCCTGCTCCATCGCGCTCGACCTGTGGGAATGGTGCATTCGCCTGCACACGCATCCCGTGGCGGTTCACCTGGCCGGGCAGGAGAACACCACGGCAGACGCCCTAGCAGGGACACCTCATCCCATCACGAATGGTCTTCCCGGGGAGGCGTTGACATTTGGGGGCCCCGGGGGGAACCATCGATCGACCTCTTCGCGACCAGGGAAAACGCGAAGTGTCGCCGATTTGTTCCAGAGCGGGCCACGATCGTGCCTCCATCGGGGACGCTTTCCAGTTTCCGTGGACCGGGGGCTCCTCTACGCGTTCCCGCCTTCCCGCTGCTCGGCCGGACGATATCGAAGATCCTCGCCGACCGAGCCGACGCGATCCAGCCCCGTACTGGCCGAGGCAACATTGGTTCGCACCCCTGCTACAAGCCGCGCGAGACGACCTGCTCCGGTTCCACCGCACCGGACCCGCTCTCCCACTCCGGCGGCCGAGTCCTCCATCCGGACCCCCCCACGTGGCCCCCATGCCTGGAGGATATCGCACTGACGATCCCGGGGCCGGACCGTCCTCGTCGCGGCCAGGAAGGAAAACCCGTCGCAACTATCAATACAAGTGGCGACGCTTCCTGCCTTCGTCAGAGGAGTGGGGTATCGCCCGCGGGGCCTCGACCGTCCTGCACTTCCTCCTGCACCTCCGGCAACAGGGCCTGGCGTTTCCATCCCTGAAGGTTACCTCCGCGATCGGGCATACCAACCGCCACGATCTGCTGCCTCGGCCTTCTTCAGGAACGATACCGTTAAGCGGTTCCTGAAAGGACTTCATCATCTCTACCCGCCGGTATCGCCGCCGCTACCGCCGTGGTCCCTCGCTGGGCCTCGCAGCTGACGAAGCCGCCCTTCGAGCCAATGGCGACCTCGGATGACAGGCTCCTGACAATGAAAACTGCCTTCCTGGTAGCGGTGACCTCAGCGAGGCGAGCGGGTGAGATCACAGCTCTTCGTTCCGATGAGCCCTTCACGGTCTTCCACAGGGACAAGGTGGTCCTAGACCTACACCGTTTCCGCCCAAAGGGGGTGTCCAGTTTCCATCTCAACCAGGACATCATCCTGCCTGCCTTCTTCCCGAACCCAAACCGTTGGAGCGGCCCCCCACTCCCTGGACGTGCGTCGGGATTGGCTTTCTACAAGGACAGGACTGCTTCCTTCCCAGACCCCCTCTCTTTGTTTGCTATGGGGGGACGTGGAAGGGCCAAAAATGTCCACCCAGCGCTTCTCCAAGTGGGTGGTGAGGATATTGAACTGGCGTATGAGCCGCAGGAAGCCTCCGCCAGTCCTGCTTCGAGCCCACTCCACCAGAGCGGTGGCTACTTCTGCGGCCCTCCTGCGAGGAGTTGACCTGCATGAACTCTGCCGTGTGGCGACCTGGGCCCAACCATCGACCTTCGTGCGCCACACAGGCTGACTGCCGGTCGCGCAGAGATGCCCGGTTTGGACGTGAGGTGTTGGCTTCCGTGCTGTAGGACCTGACCCGCCGTCCGACCGGTAAGCTACACAGTCTCCTAGTGATGAAGGCACAGAGACCACGAGAAGAAAACAGGTTCTACCTAAGGTGGTTTTTGAGTGGCATTGTGCCATCATACACACCCCCCTTTCCCCCCCTCTTTATCCCGTGGTTCACGGCGGACGACAGAACTGAGGAGAGACCGTTGCTCGGCGGGAGGAGCATGCGCAGTACCGGCGTGGGGAAGGGGGTTCCCCCCCCAAACGAAAAAAGCTCTAGAAGTTTCCAACGCACCGCGCAGGCGCTAAAGCTCCTAGTGTATGATGGCACAGATGACCACTCGAAGAACCACAGTTACAGGTAAGCAACCTGTTTTCCAGGAAAATGATACACTGTTTTGAGGTGCCCCTGCTTTAATTTTTTAATTTTTTTTTAAATTTTTGCAGAAGTGGACTGTAAATTGTGCTTGAGGACCTAGGGATTCCTAAATAATTGTTCTCGGGTTGTTTTTTTTTTAAAAAAACTGTCATTTTTTTAAAAAAAAATTATTCACATTTTTCCCCCTTCCGTAGGTCTTGTGCCCCAATCCCCATGGAAGTGAAGGGACATTGTATCAAGTTCCACAAGGACTGCTGAGCTCCCTAGAAGAGAAAAAAGAGAAAGCATTTTTTCATGTTTTTTGACGTTCAAATACTGGTTGTTTTTAATGGCCTTTGTAAGTAGAAATTACAGATTGGACAAAGGGAGAACTTCTGAGAAGCTGAAGTGCAGCTTGCATTTCGATTAATTGCATTATCTGAGCGGAAAGTGAAAAGGCTTAAATATGTATGTGTGTTGCAGCTGCCTTTGAGTTGCACCACTGCTTCTCTTCTGTACTGGCTTCCTACTCTGTTTATTTAGGGAGGTATTTAAGCCAACAATAAGTGTCCTCATTGCCAGAGATTGCCAGGCACCGAGCCTGAAGACAGTGAAAGCAACACAAGAGCCTTTTAATGGCTGCAAGTGGTTATCTCAAGCTCTTCTAGTGGGCTACGAGAGGGAGGTGTGCATAATCCTTATTAATACGGTTAGTGTACAGTAGGTCACTGCTTTCGGGAGCTTTGCTCAGTCTGCTTATTGGGAGTCGAGCTTCTCTTGGGAGATGTTAACCTCCTCCTTAGTAGAAAAGGAGAAAGATCAAAGAGAAGAACACTTGAAATGGATTTTTGTTTTCTATTTTATTTTTTTTAACTCTCATTTTGAAAGTCTTGTGCTTAGGAAGTCACAGTGGCAAAAGCACTCTGTATGTTGACAGTTCAGAAGCATGTTTCTTCACATATCAACAAAAGAGGAACTGGTGTCCTTGGAGAGCTACGTTGCTACTTTTGTTCTAAAGTGAACTGGATATATGTGCACACACACACGCGCACACACACACGGATGAAATGTTTTCAAATAGCTGGAGATTGTTTCTTTGCTTTCATCTGCATCAAGTAGAATCTGTATCCTGCCCACAAAGCTCTAGGGGATGAAATGTCAGAGGAATTATGAAGTGAATTGATATGAGAGGCTTGAGTTTTGGGGGGTTTTTTGTACTTACAATATGGAAAGTGTGGAAGACATGTCCATAATGTGTCAGAGGGAATAAAGTATGTATGTGTGTTTGTTTCTTTGCTTGTTTTTTGGTGCAGGAGAGGCTGTTAAAAAAAGGGGGGTTGGGGAAGCTGTTAACTTCCTGAAAACACAGATTGTTTTTTTTAAATATCATGACCATTTACCAGATAAATATCTGTATATTATGATAAACAAGCCAGCTTTGCTGAGCACTCTGTTTTGCCCAAAAATCGAGCAATAGGCAGTCTTAATTTGTTGTGCTCCTCTTTTGTGTTACTCCTTCTGTTTCCAGTGCTTGTACCACCAGTACTTAAGTAGCCAAAAATTACCTCCCGTGTATAAGAAATGACTATCAGAAGGTTTGTGAGAGCCCTAGAAGCTCCTGAAATATAAAAACCTTATAGAAAAAAAATACCCACTGAATTAACTGTTGAGGAAGGACAGGGAACTATGATAGGAAAAATAATATGACTGGAATTCTGAACAGCAAGACTACATATTGCAGCATTTCATTGTAGATCTCACTTGTACTGTTAAGAGGAGCTAGAATAATGTGGTCATCTGAGCAATCATGAGATCCTTTGGAGTAGATGGATGACCTAATGAGATTTTAGAAATTATTTAATGCAGAAGTAGGAAATGTGTGGCTTTCCACATGCTGTTGGACTACAACTCCCATGAGCCTGGCAGCAGTGAGGCATGATGGATACTGCAGTCCAATAACATCTTTCTTTCCTCAACAATTCAGTTGATTCCAAAATTGGAAATGAGTTGCAATGCTAACACGACTATTTGATAGTTTTGCCGCATGTAGTAATGAGAGAATATCTGAAAGATTTTGGTTCTAAGTGTGCATGTGCAGTTAGAGTCATACTAGTTTTAGATTTAAAAAGTCATTAGCACACTCAGATTAGGTTGAACAGTAGGTTTTCAAATATATGAGAACATATTTTTAGTACTCCCAAAATTTAGGGATATTCAGTCATCATAAATATTAAGAAAAAAATATAAACAATAACAAAAATGGAAAGCTTCTTCTTGGTGAATAAAGTTAGGGAGTTTTCTAGTGATAAAATATGATTAATGCAAACTGGAAGGGATCCTAAATGATACTTGACCTTTGTAAACGCTTAATGTCAGGGTGTACGTTATATTACATGCAACAAGCTAGTCTGCTGTAAACACATAGATGTTTAAAATAAATGTTCAGAACATATAGTTACTGGTTAAAGGATAGCCACTAGAGTTTACCCTAGCTGGTAAGGTGTATAGTATTGATAGTGAATACTTCTACAGCGAGACCCTTATGATATAGTGGTTTGAGCATTTGAGCACAACTCTGAAGACCAGGGTTCAAACCCTCACTTGACCATGGAAACCCACTGGGTAACCTTGGACAAGTCACACTTTCTCAGCCTCAGAGGAAGGGTAGGGCTAACCACCTTTGAACAAATCTTGCGAAGAACACCCTGTGACAGGTTTGCCTTGTGTTGCCATAAGTTGTAAATGACTTGAAGGCACGCAACAACAAATGTCTACAGTAAAAATTTACTTTAGGATGGATTTGTCAAGTTTGATTTTTCCTTTTTCCTCATCCTGAGGTAATTATGTCCTATTTATGCATAAGTTCTTTAAAAATGAAGTCTACCTGAAAGTTTTTGTGTCTTTATATTTGAAAATTTTCTAATGGTACCCATTTTGGTATGCCAATTTACCTACAGTAATACATGAGTTATTGTGCACTTGCTTTTTCACAGAACTGAACTGCAAATATTCCTGATTTGTTTGTTGATTTAGGAAATGAACTCAGTGTGTTTCTTTTGAAATATGAATTGAAAAAATACTTCATCCCTGCCTTCAGTTGCATCAGTTCAAACTAGAGACAGTTCCATATATTACTTTTGCTGATGCACAGCGGATGTGTTGCAGCAAACACATTGCAGTGGGCTGTCATATTTTCACTTTTAAATGCCAACAAATATGAGAAGACATGGTGCTGACCATAGTTCAGATGGCTCTTAGTACATGTGCATTCATGTCTACTTGTCATTGTGGTTGAATGCTTTTGATCTGGAAGGTTACAGTTTGGTACTCAATACGTCAGTTATATTTGTATTATGTACTATAACTTTCTCCCAGTATGGGGCCCAAGATATCTTACTTCGTTGATGGTTTCTGCAGGGAATCACTGTGCACATTGAACTGCATGTTTTAATTTAAACAATTGGTGGCACAGAAATGCAAGCTACGTAGGATTGTGAAGTCAGGAACATCTCAGACCCTGTGATTTCAGATCCAAAACCGCAGACTTGGGGTAAGTTCTGCTGATGTCAGTAAACATGATACATTAGGCATCAACCACAATTTCTCAAAGCATGTAATTGCTGGCATGAAAACGGGAGTGGTGATTCATGTAATTCATGTTGTGAGCAACTCAAGTGGGTGAGTGTATATTTTTTTAAATTGGAAATTAAGTTGTCCAAATTTTGTGTTGAACAGAACCTCCCTACACACTTTTGTAAGTGGTAGTTTTAAAAACACCTGGAAGTTGTAATCCAACCGCAGAAAGTTTTCCATGCACTTTTTAGAGCAGTTTAGAGCAGCTTTCTGCAACATAGAGCTAAGAACATAATTTTCAAAGCAGTGCTCTTATTCTAAGATTTCTCCCTCTCACTCTGAGAACCAGAGACGAGGGGTACAAAGATCTGAGAATCCTAGAGCTATCATTTGTAGGGTGAAAGAAAATGAAAGGTAACTTGCTACCTACCACTGTTGAGTCTAGATGTGTATTAGTAGTGTGCAAGCCTCAGGGTTGACTATGAATATGTGCTAGTGAATTTGATTTTTTTTCCAGGTTTTTTAGTTAAATAGCTAAAACAAGATGTGGTACAAAAATTAAAGTGCTGTGGCTAGACAGATGACCAGGGTTTGTTATAGGGAGCAAAGCCCCATGTTAAGTTTGCCTTAGGGTCACCATAAGCTGGAAGAAACTTACAAGTAACAACAACAACAAAAATTCCATTATTGAAACAGATTCACTGGCTACCAGTCCATTTCTGCGCATAGTTCAGAGTTTTGGGTACGATACGTAAAGCCCTATACACTTATACCCAGACTGTCTGAGAGCCCATATCTCACCATATCGTTTGATCTTTGGGAGAAGGCTTTCTATCCATTCTACCATTCTCACAGGCTTGTCTGGTGAGGACACCTTGAAGAGAGAGACTTCTTAGTGGCCGCTCCTACACTATGGAACTCCTGCCCAAGGGAGGCTTGGTTGGCCCTCTCTCTGCTCCCTTTGTGCTGTTTAAACAGGCATTCAGCTTTTAACTGGCTGAGGCAGAAAAATATTCAGTGTGTACACTGTATTTTTAAATATGTGTTAATATGTGCTGACTGTGTTTTGATAGTTTTAAATTTGTATTTCAATAGATTGGTTATTTAATGCTTTTTAAAACTTTTGTGCTCTGTATTGTTTTAGGTATTTTGTTTTAACTTAGATTGTAAGCTGCATTGGATTCTGTATTGAGAGAAAGCAAGGCCCTTTTCGCACGGACCTTTTCTCACGCGACAGCCCCGTGAGCCTCGCGGGAGTGGGAGCGTCGCTCTGCACGACGCACTCCCACTTCCGCCGGGCTCACGGGGCTGAAGCGGCGCGAGTGCGGGTTTTTTGATTTTCGCTTCGAAGCGAAAATCACCCGCGCTCACGCAACGCTTCCAGCGCCCGCGCGCACTTACCTCTTGTGCGGAGCATCGGGGAGCCGGCCGGGTCACGCTTCCTCCCCTCCGCCCCTGCGGAAGGAAGGGGCGGGGCGCCAGCGCGACGGACGCGACATGTCCTGCTTCGCGCACGCGCGCGCGGGGGGGCGGACGGGACAGGCTCCTTTCTCGCGTGCGCGGGGGGGATGGACGGGACAGGCTCCTTTCTCGCGCGCGCGGGGGGGATGGACAGGACAGGCTCCTTTCTCGTGCGTGCGGGGGGGATGGACGGACGCGTGAGCTGCCGCCGCCTCCGGGAGGCTGCCGCTTCCCCACTCGTTCCTTCGCCTGCAGAAGGAAGGAAGGAGAGGGGAAGCGGCAGCCTCCCGGAGAAGGCTTCTTGCGCGAGCTGCCCTCCTCCGTCGCGCGAGCGCCGGCACTACGAAAAGGGCACAAGATAGTCGTATAAAAGAAATAAAGAAAAGAAAGTAAATAAGTTGAGTTTCCAAACTCTTGAGGAGGGTAATAGTAGCTGTTGACATCAGATATAATTGCTGTTGGTGATGATGATGGTGACAATAACAGAAGCTAGGGATGGGCCAACTGAATCTTCAGAGGATTTGAGATTCCCGAATCTGAATCCCTGTGCCAAAATAGGCAAACTGAATCTTTCAAATCCGCCAACCAGATAGATTGTTGGAGACTGGGATGCTTGAAAACCAGAGAGACGGGGGCACCTGAAAACCTGGGAGACTGAGACTTCTGAAAACCTGGGAGACCAGACATACAAAGGAAGATAGTAAGTAGGTGAGGTTTTTTCCCTTGGAGTAATAATGGCCTTTGCTAATAATTTCAGAAATTACATCTGGGCTTGTATTCTAAGATATTTAAATTGAACATTTCATATTGAAGTTCAGTACTTCACTGGAAGCTACAAGGCTTGAGATTTCAAGGACAGCTGAAACATTCCGTTGCATAGCTCCCTTGCAAACCTCTTTCAGGCACAATTCTGGGGTTTGGAGTTTTACAAGATGTCACAGCCTTCTCTGCCAGTGTGTACTGGTGCATCATCAAACTACAAATCCCAAGATGCCATAAGGAGCCATGCAAAGAACGCCAGTTTTGACCTGCATTATCTCTGTACTGTAGTGGTCCTATTTACACAGGCAGGGAAATGTGGGATTAATCCACATTTTCCTGCCTATGTAGAAAGGGCCTCCACGTCAGATCCTGAGGCAAAACTAGGACAATTGTCTTGGTCAGATTTCTTCAGAGGGAGGTTTGCCTTTGCCTAGGCTTTTGCTAAGGCCTTGCCCAAGATTATTCTTTCCTTTGCTTTATAAACTCTTTTTAAAAAAAGGATTCGAAAGATTCAAGATTCGTGAGATTAGTGGATTCCCAGAACAGAATGTTCCAGTGGTTCGGATCTGGAAAATTCTGGATTCATCCCATCCCTAACAGAAACAATAGTAGTAGTAGTAGTAAATAAAAAGACAGAAATTGTTGTTGTTGTTGTTATTATTATTATTATTATTATTATTATTATTATTATTTCTGTCTTCCTCTTTTATTAAGGCACTAGGAGTGATCTGCAAGGATCCCCCGCTGGTTCATTTTATTCTTTCAGCAATCATGTGAGGTGGGTTAGGCTGAAAGATGACAGTTAGTCCTGGGTCATAGAAGGACCACTATTACTGAATGAGGATCTGAATATGGGTCTTGGTGCTCTGAGTCCAGCGGTCTAATACTTTACCATGCTGGCTTAATTTTAGCAAGCCTACACAATGTCCCTTAACACCTCAGCATTGTTAGATTATGAACTTTGTTCTTGTTGAAACTGAGACTTTTTCTGCATGACAGCACTCTTGTATGATGTCCTGTCACAATCCTGGCAGCACTTCTGCTGGGATGGGAGCGTGTTCCCAACACTTCTCTATGCATTTGACCAGCTGCCTGCGGAAGGGAGTGTGAGGGTATGCTCTGTCCTTTCAGACTGCAGCTGGCCTTCTTCCTATGCTACAGTAGGGTAGGAAGTGTGTAGATCGCATGTCCAGCCATTCTGCATGTCCAGCTGCAACAGAAGGATTGCACAGTTGGGGGTCATTGGCGGAATTTTTCATCATGCTCGTGATTACGCTGGCTGGAGAAGTGAGAAGGGCAGGACTGTGATGACGTCATGCGGAAGCATTGTCACAGTTCCACTCCTCTCATGTTCCCATGCCGGGACACCATTGTCATGCGGAAAGGGCTGGAATTGCACTTTAAAGGAGTGAACAAAATACTTTCTATCTCATTAATTGTAATAGGTGGTGTACTAGGTTCAAAAGGCTTATAATCCTTTTAAATTCTGCCGTTCAAATGATGAATTTGTATAGCTTGCTAGATAAGTAAGAACTTTTTTTTTTGTAGAAGAAGGCAATAATAATCATTTATGTTTGATATACATATCTCTCATTTATGATTTTGTAGAGGAAAATATGCAGGTCAATATATAGCAAAGAAAATATACCTAGAATTAACTCCCTCTTCTCTGAATTTAAGACTGTGAATTATAAACTTGAGAGAAGACATTGTGATATTTCTGGTGGATTGCTATGTGTGGAATGTAATAGCTCATGCATCAGAGACTCAGAAATGTTCCCAGGTGCACTACCAGTTATTCCTGCCCCCCCCCAAATCAACTACTTTGAACAAAAAGGGGGAGGAGTGGAGGAAAGCATAATAAGCAAGAAAAAATGAAAGTACTGTGCACTTTTGTTCTTATACATCTGCACTTGTACTTTTTAAAACAGTTATCATTCTGGGCTATAAGGGCTGTTTTGTATTTGCAGGGCAGATAAGTGGAACTCTAATTCATTATAGCATACAGCTTTTATTTAGAATTTTGTCTTTTCTGGGTGGGGGAAGCACGCTTTTTAAAATGCTGCCCCAAACCCCTCCAGGACTTAAAATGCCTCATGAAAACCTCCCATGTTAAATGTACCACAGCCGTATTGAAGTCCACCCAAGGAAAAAGAGCTTATGCTCAAGGCTGCAAGGGGTTTGTGTATGTGTGAATGAGAGAATGGGTTATGTATGTGTCTTCAACCCAGGTATGAACAAAGTGTGGCTGTTTTGGTAGTTTGCATGCCAAATGATGAGATCCTGGCTATATGACCAGAAACTCATATTCCCAAGCCTCTGACAAAAGGACTCCAGAAGTATCAAAACAGGAATGAACAGGCATCTGACCACTAACCATTTTAATTTTTGTAGTTTTTGGTAATTTCTTGCTATGATGTAGCTCACAGTGGGTTCTAGGGGTAAAACCTTTGGTCCCCAGGCACACTAAGGTTTTCCATCAGTGCCTTGACCTGTTCATTTTTGGCTTTCTCCCCAAACATCAGTAGAATGTGGCTCTTGGGATAAAAAAGTGTACCTCACCTGTTTTAGGTGGTACATCGTAGGAAGAAATTTTTTGCTGGAATTTCTTGCTGCAAACTTCCACAGCAACACAGTAGCAACGGAAGGATGCACACTTGACACGGTTGTCCATTCAGAAGCCACCAGAAAGCCTCTTGGGGCCACACTTGACAGCTATCCCGAGTGGGTCCAGGAGTAGCTTCATTTTGGAACTTGGTGAGTCTCCAGCAGAAAAGCATCCTACTGCTCAGGGAATCATAATGGTCCTCCAGGTGTTGTTGGACTTTTTCTCCAGATTCTCCCCGCTATAGCTGTTCTGTAGTTGCTGGAAACATAGCTTTGCTTGCATGACTCTTCCAGGTGGTTTGTAAAAGGGATTCAGATAAATTCATGCAGGGTAAGTCTGTCAGTGGCTACTAGTCATGATGTCTGCAACGAAGTTCAGAGATTGAATGAATTAACAATGCTTGGTAGCAACAGTGGAAGAGAAGCATAATTGTATTCCTTTCTCTTCTTCTTCGTGGTCTCTGTGCCTTCATACACTAGGAGCTTTAGCGCCTGCGCGGTAGCGTTCGGAAACTTCTAGAGCTTGTTCGCTTGGCGGGAACCCCTCCCCCACGCCGGTACTGCGCATGCTCCTCCCGCCGAGCAACGGTCTCTCCTCAGTTCTTTCTCGTCCGCCGTCGCGTACA
Source organism: Ctenosaura bakeri (assembly GCA_948474755.1). Classification (NCBI taxonomy): domain Eukaryota; kingdom Metazoa; phylum Chordata; class Lepidosauria; order Squamata; family Iguanidae; genus Ctenosaura; species Ctenosaura bakeri. Next base: position 2,866 of record CAOLHI010004499.1, on the reverse strand, counting down.
GAAGGTTCTTTGGTTTGTTCCTCTCACTTTTGTGCTTGGCTTGCTGTTTTCACGGTTTTACGGATTTTGGACTGTCTCTGACCTCTCTTTCGGACTCCCCCTTCGGCTTTTGGTCTTTTCGGATTTTCGCAGTTTGGCGTTCTTCGTCTTATGTCCGCGCTGTTCAAGAAGTGCGTGTCCTGCGGGCGCAAAGTTGCCCTCAACGACGGCCACAAGGAGTGTCTCTTCTGTTTGGGTGAGTCCCACAACATTCGGACTTGCCCAATTTGCCGGGATTTTACTCCCCAAACTCTCCACAACCGGTCCGCGAGACTTAAGTCTTATTGTTGGGAACAGTCTCTGCGGGTGATAGACGAGACCTCCACTTCCAAGATGGCCGACAAGAAGACGACCACGCCATCGACGGTATCGGCGGCTGCCGTTCCGTCCATCTCGTCGGTATCGGGCTCGGTACCGGCGAAAACGCCGATCTCGGCGTTACCGAGGATCCCGAAGCTGTCGGCGGCTGCCAAGTCAGCGAAAGGATCCTCGACGGCGAGGAAGGCTGAGGCTCCCCTGACGGAGACGCCTGCTAAAAAGCGCCCTGCTCCGGACGGAGGCAAGGGCAAGGAGAAGGAGAAGGAGGAGAAGAAGCGCTCCCTGGCTGGGGACGTTCAACCTCCTACTCCTCCTCCTACTCAGCAGCCTTCCAAAGGGCGAGGTGAGTCCGTCGATCTCTCGCATGATGAGATCGAGGACGTTCCCCAACAGCGCCCGGACTCGCCTGTGGCAGACCCTCCAACCCTGGTGGAGGAGCACCACCGCCCTCCTAGCCGTCGCAGGTCGGCCGACCTGCAGCAAAGAGAGCCCTCTGCTTCTCCGGAGCGGCGTTCGACCTCCTTCCGGTCCCGGTCCCGCTCTTCGGAGGGTCCGGTGGCCTCGCCGCCTCCTAGGGAGACAAGAGAGGAACAACCTCGCTCGTCTGCCTCCAGATACACCTCGGCGTCCTACGTGGCCAGGTACGCGAGGGAATCTGAATGGAGAGAGCGCCCGGCCTCTTATCGGTCACATTCGCCATCGTACCGGGATCGGTACCATCGTGGCCCGAGTCGCTGGGAGACCTTCCGGAGGTCCCGGTCACCTCGTCGACAGCGCGAATCGCGCTCGCCTAGAGGGGACGAGGCTCGGTACCGTCGACGCCGAAGCCGATCTCCGTCGGACCGCCGCTCCTTCAGCCGCTCTCCCTCTCCTCGACATCATAGGGCGAGGGAGCCTTCACCTCGGTATCGGGCGATATCGCCACCTCCTAGGGTCACGGCAACGGCGACGCGCCCTACGGAGTCGGTGGTGACTGAGCGGGCTACGACGACGTCAGCCTGCCAGACTACCCCTGTCACCACTAAGAAGGTGAAGTCAGTAGTCAGCCAGCCCAAGCGGGACGCTGCTACTACCACCGCCCCGGCTGCAGAGAAGCCTAGGAAGGCAACACCTGTGGCGACTACGAAGGAGCCGGAAAGCGAGCGGCGAGAGGACTCACCAACCTCAGAGTCGTACGACTCGAGTGCGGAATCAGAGGTGTCTGAGGCGGCCTCCCAGGAGTCTCCTCCGCTGGGATTCGGGGACCCGATCCCAGATTCTGCTCCAGAGGACGTCCACCAGTTCTCTGCGATGCTGCTCCGCATGGCTACTACCCTCGGCCTGAAGATCGCCGATGCGGAGCCGGAGGACGACGATCCAGTCTTCTCCGTCTTTGAAGGGAAGCAACCTGCCACGGCCCCGCTGCCTCTCCTGCCCCGGGTATCCAGACTGGTGAAGGCCGCCTGGGATAGGCCGGCCTCGGCTCAGCCGATACCGCAGCGGTTGGAACACCTCTACAGGGTGCAGAAGGATAACGCCGGTTATCTCTTTAATCACCCTGCACCGAACTCTGTGGTGGTCGAGTCGGCACAGACGAAAGGCTCCGGCAGGCAACACACCACCCCGCCGGACAAAGAGGGCAGGAAGTTGGACGCCTATGCAAGAAGGTTCTATTCCGCCGCCTCCTTGCAGATCAGGCTATCCAACACTCAGGCTTGCCTCGCGGCATACCTGAAAAAGGTGCTCGATCGCCTGCAACCGGCGATGGAGGCGGTACCGGAGGACATCCGCCAAGCCTCCTCCGTGATCTTCAACGAGGCCATCTCCATCGCTCGGCAGCAGATGGCCTCCTCCAGGCACGCAGTGGAGATTGCCTCCCGGGTCATGGCGGGATCCATCGGCCTGCGCCGCCATGCTTGGCTGCGGCCGGCCAACATCCAGGAGGACACCAGAAGGAGGATTGAAGATCTCCCCTTCGACGGTGAGGGCCTATTCAATTCGTCCACCGACGAAGCTTTGGACAATCTCGTTAAGGCGAAGCTGACCGCCAAGAAGATCGGGCTACAGCCGGCCACGCAAGCCCGCAGGGCCTCCACCTTCCGCCCATCCTGGCGACGATCTTCCACCTCGTCGTTCCAGCGTTCGGCCCAGTCTGGACAGTCGAGACCGTCCTCCGGCTCATCGGCCAGACGCACTATTAGACGACGCCCGGCTTCGTCCAAGAAGCCCTCCTCCGAGACAAAGTCTCGGTTTTGACGTGCCTGGCAGGACCTACCAATACCCACTCTTCAGCCTACCATCAGCGCTCGGAGATCGACCGACTCTGGCTCGACATCTCGCGGAGTGGCAATGTGTCACTACGGACTCTTGGGTGCTTTCCATCGTCCGTCTCGGCTACGCCATCGAGTTTCTCGATATTCCTCCTCGAGGCGTTTACTATTCCACGCCGTCGAGTCCGGCCCTCCTGGAAGAGATCCAATCCCTCCTCCAGAAAGGGGCGATCGAGCAGCTCCGCAAGAAGCCAAGACCA